>WNWK01011361.1:0-62500 GCA_009830355.1 Cherax destructor
AGAGAGAGGAGAGAGAGAGAGAGAGAGAGAGAGAGAGAGAGAGAGAGAGAGAAAAGGAGAATTATGAGCAAGTGGAATTAAGGATAATAAAATAGGGAAGAATTTATGAGATCATCAGAGTACAAAAATGCTAAGTCACTTGATTTACATTTTAACGAAGAAGGGAACAGAGGAAAGAAGAAGAATAACGAAGAGGATGTCACTAAGAAGAGGAAGATTTAACCAAGAGGTGATTTAGAGACATCAGAAGGGGGGGGGTAGAATAAGAAGAGGAAGTGAGAAAAAGTGCGTAGAAAGAAGGAGATAAAGAGGAAACAAGAGAAGAGAGTAAATGAAGGTTAGGGGGAAAAAGGCAGATAAAAAATTATAGGAAATTTCAAGACAATGAAGAGAGAGAGTTGAAGAAGAAGACTAAATAAATAATATGATGAAGGAGGGAGGAAGAGTGGGAGGAGAAGAAAGAAGAGTGGCAGGAGAAGGAAGAAGAGTGGGAGGAGAAGGAAGAAGAGTGGGAGTAGAATAAAGAAGAGTGAGGGAGAGGTAAGATGAGAGGAGAAGGAAGAAGTGTGTTGTGATAAATACTAAGGCAAGAAAGACGGTGCATGGTAGGAACTTTACGAGGTCATTTAGGTGTGAAAAACTGGCCGGACATCCCATACTTATCTTGCTGGGGAGGGGAGGGGAGGGAGGGGAAGAGGAGGTAAAAAGAGAGAGAGAGAAGAAAGGTAGGGGAGGAATAAGAGAGAGATTTCTACTGTGTCCTGTGCTCTGTATCCCATGGTAACCTTACTGGGACGTTTCGCCAGGGAAAGGGAGGGGGGGAAGACGTTTCCTGGGGCGAAACGTCTCGGTTAAGTTAAATAAGGTTCTTCACCACTTGTGTTTTGCTTCGTTTATTTCCCCTTTGTGGCGATCATTTTTGTGAGATAAACAAATCTTTCCCAGATTCATGAGTCAAGGTTATTAGCCATGACCTTGAAGCTTATTAGCCATGACCTTGAAGGTTATTAGCCATGACCTTGAAGATTATTAGCCATGACCTTAATTATTAGCCATGACCTTAATTATTAGCCATGACCTTAATTATTAGCCATGACCTTAATTATTAGCCATGACCTTGAAGGTTATTAGCCATGACCTTGAAGGTTATTGGCCCCATCTTGAAGGTTATTAGTCACGACATTGAGGGTTAATAGCCACCACCTTGAAGGTATAATATTAGCCACCACCTTGAATATTAGCCATGACCTTGAAGATTATTAGCCATGACCTTGAGGATTATTAGCCATGACCTTGACGATTATTAGCCACCACCTTGAAGGATGGTTGAGTCAGTCAACAGTCACACACACTTCAACTATACTATTCTACCTTCAACTATACTATTCTAGCTTCAACTATACTATTCTAGCTTCAACTATACTGTTCTAGCTTCAACTATACTATACTAGCTTCAACTATACTATTCTAGTTTCAACTATACTATACTAGCTTCAACTATACTATTCTAGCTTCAACTATACTATACTAGCTTCAACTATACTATACTAGCTTCAACTATACTATTCTAGCTTCAACTATACTATTCTAGCTTCAACTATACTATACTAGCTTCAACTATACTATTCTAGCTTCAACTATACTATACTAGCTTCAACTATACTATTCTAGCTTTAACTATACTATACTAGCTTCAATTATACTATACTATTCTAGCTTCAACTATACTATACTAGCTTCAACTATACTATTCTAGCTTCAACTATACTATACTAGCTTCAACTATACTATACTAGCTTCAACTATACTATTCTAGCTTCAACTATACTATTCTAGCTTCAACTATACTATACTAGCTTCAACTATACTATTCTAGCTTCAACTATACTATACTAGCTTCAACTATACTATACTAGCTTCAACTATACTATACTAGCTTCAACTATACTATTCTAGCTTCAACTATACTATTCTAGCTTCAACTATACTATTCTAGCTTCAACTATACTATTCTAGCTTCAACTGAACTATTCTAGCTTCAACTATACTATTCTAGCTTCAACTATACTATACTATCTTCAACTATACTATTCTAGCTTCAACTATACTATTCTAGCTTCAACTATACTATACTAGCTTCAGCTATACTATTCTAGCTTCAACTATACTATTCTAGCTTCAACTATACTATACTAGCTTCAACTATACTATACTAGCTTCAACTATACTATTCTAGCTTCAACTATACTATACTAGCTTCAACTATACTATTCTAGCTTCAACTATACTATTCTAGCTTCAACTATACTATACTAGCTTTAACTATACTATTCTAGCTTCAAGTATACTATTCTAGCTTCAACTATACTATACTAGCTTCAACTATACTATACTAGCTTCAACTATACTATTCTATCTTCAACTATACTATACTAGCTTCAACTATACTATTCTAGCTTCAACTATACTATTCTAGCTTCAACTATACTATACTAGCTTCAACTATACTATTCTAGCTTCAACTATACTATTCTAGCTTCAACTATACTATTCTAGCTTCAACTCTACTATTCTAGCTTCAACTATACTATACAGCTTCACTAACTATACTGTCATCTCTAGCTTCAACTATACTATTCTAGCTTCAACTATACTATACTAGCTTCAACTATACTATTCTAGCTTCAACTATACTATACTAGCTTCAACTATACTATTCTAGCTTCAACTATACTATCTAGCTTCAACTATACTATACTAGCTTCAACTATACTATACTAGCTTCAACTATACTATACTAGCTTCAACTACTATACTAGCTTCAACTATAACTGTTCTAGCTTCAACTATACTATTCTAGCTTCAACTATACTATTCTAGCTTCAACTATACTATTCTAGCTTCAACTATACTATTCTAGCTTCAACTATACTATTCTAGCTTCAACTATACTATTCTAGCTTCAACTATACTATTCTAGCTTCAACTATACTATTCTAGCTTCAACTATACTATTCTAGCTTCAACTATACTATACTAGCTTCAACTATACTATCTAGCTTCAACTATACTATTCTGCTTCAACTATACTATTCTAGCTTCAACTATACTATACTAGCTTCAACTATACTATCTAGCTTCAACTATACTATACTAGCTTCAACTAACTAATATCTATACTAGCTTCAACTATACTATTCTAGCTTCAACTATACTATTCTAGCTTCAACTATCTATTCTAGCTAACTATACTATTCTAGCTTCAACTATACTATTCTAGCTTCAACTATACTATTCTAGCTTCAACTATACTATTCTAGTTCAACTATACTATTCTAGCTTCAACTATACTATACTAGCTTCAACTATACTATAGCTTCAACTATACTATCTAGCTTCAACTATACTATTCTAGCTTCAACTATACTATTTCTAGCTTCAACTAGTACTATTCTAGCTTCAACTATACTGTTCTAGCTTCAACTATAATCTAGCTTCAACTATACTATTCTAGCTTCAACTATACTATTCTAGCTTCAACTATACTATTCTAGCTTCAACTATACTGTTCTAGCTTCAACTATACTATTCTAGCTTCAACTATACTATTCTAGCTTCAACTATACTATTCTAGCTTCAACTATACTATCTAGCTTCAACTATACTATTCTAGCTTCAACTATACTATTCTAGCTTCAACTATACTATTTAGCTTCAACTATACTATTCTAGCTTCAACTATACTATCTAGCTTCAACTACTATTCTAGTAACTATACTATACTAGCTTCAACTATACTATTCTAGCTTGAACTATACTATTCTGCTTCAACTATACTATTCTAGCTTCAACTATACTATTCTAGCTTCAACTATACTATTCTAGCTTCAACTATATATCTAGCTTCAACTATACTTTCTAGCTTCAACTATACTATTCTAGCTTAAGTATATATTCTAGCTTCAACTATACTGTTCTAGCTTCAACTATACTATTCTGCTTCAACATAGTACTTTCTGTCTAGCTTCAACTATACTATTCTGCTTCAACATATATATCCTAGTTGCTCCTATCTATTCTGCTCAACTACTATTCAGGTCAACATATATTCAGCTACTATACTAGTTCTAGCTTCAACTATACTATTTGCTTCAACTATACTATCTGAGCTCAACAGTAGCTATTCTAGCTACATGAATCTAGCTTCAACATACTGAGTCAGTAAGCTATCATTCAGAACTATACATAGCTAATATAATTAGCTAACTATACATTCTGCTGCAATATTGATATAAAGATCATTAAAGTGAAGTAGCCTGTAGCATATGTGGTGAAATAGTTTGTGTGGACTAGTTGTTATAGTCCGTGGGTGCTGTAGCTGTGGTGTAGGAGTTAGTGTGGTGAGAGTGAGGATGAGGGAGAGAGTAGAGGTGAGAGGAGAGAGTGAGGAGTAGGGAGAGGGAATAGTGAATAAAGGAAATGGGTGGTGGGTGGGAAGTAATTGGGTGTGGGGCGAGTTGTGAGTGCTTTAAGAGCGTGAAGTGGTGGAAGGTTAGCCTGATGGTGGTAGTAGTGGTGGTTGTGGTGGTGGTAGTGGTGGTTGTGGTGGTGGTAGTGGTGGTGGTAGTGGTGGTGGTGGTGGTGGTAGATGGTGGGTGGTGGTGGTGGTGGTAGTAGTGGTGGTGGTAGTGGTGGTGGTGGTGGTGGTAGTGGTGGTGGTGAGTAGTGGTGGTGGTGGTGGAGAGTGGTGGTGGTGGTGGTAGTAGTGGTGGTGTGGTGGGTGGTGGTAGTGGTGGTTGTGGTGGTGGTAGTGGTGGTGGTGGTAGTGGTGGTGGTAGTGGTGGTGGTGGTAGTAGTGGTGGTTGTGGTGGTGGTGGTGGTAGTAGTGGTGGTTGTGGTGGTGGTGGTGGTAGTGGTGGTGGTAGTAGTGGTGGTTGTGGTGGTGGTGGTAGTAGTGGTGGTTGTGGTGGTGGTGGTAGTGGTGGTTGTGGTGGTGGTGGTAGTAGTGGTGGTTGTGGTGGTAGTGGTAGTAGTGGTGGTTGTGGTGGTAGTAGTGGTGGTTGTGGTGGTGGTGGTAGTAGTGGTGGTGGTGGTGGTAGTAGTGTGGTGGTGGTAGTGGTGGTGGTGGTAGTAGTGGTGGTTGTGGTGGTGGTGGTAGTAGTGGTGGTTGTGGTGGTGGTGGTAGTAGTGGTGGTTGTGGTAGTAGTGGTGGTTGTGGTGGTGGTGGTAGTAGTGGTGGTTGTGGTGGTGGTAGTAGTGGTGGTGGTAGTGGTGGTGGTGGTAGTAGTGGTGGTTGTGGTGGTGGTGGTAGTAGTGGTGGTTGTGGTGGTGGTGGTAGTGGGGGTGGTGGTAGTAGTGGTGATAGTGGTGGTGGTGGTAGTAGTGGTGGTTGTGGTGGTGGTTGTGGTGGTGGTGGTAGTGGTGGTGTTGGAGGTGGTGGTGGTGGTAGTAGTGGTGGTTGTGGTGGTGGTAGTGGTGGTTGTGGTGGTAGTAGTGGTGGTGGTGGTAGTGGTGGTGGTAGTGGTGGTGGTGGTATTAGTGGTGGTTGTGGTGGTGGTGGTAGTAGTGGTGGTTGTGGTGGTGGTGGTGGTAGTGGTGATTGTGGTGGTGGTGGTAGTAGTGGTGGTTGTGGTGGTGGTGGTGGTAGTAGTGGTGGTTGTGGTGGTGGTAGTGGTGGTTGTGGTGGTGGTAGTGGTGGTTGTGGTGGTGGTAGTGGTGGTGGTGGTATTAGTGGTGGTTGTGGTGGTGGTGGTAGTAGTGGTGGTTGTGGTGGGGGTGGTGGTAGTGGTGGTTGTGGTGGTGGTGGTAGTAGTGGTGGTTGTGGTGGTGGTAGTAGTGGTGGTTGTGGTGGTGGTAGTAGTGGTGGTGGTAGTGGTGGTGGTAGTAGTGGTGGTTGTGGTGGTGGTGGTAGTAGTGGTGGTTGTGGTGGTGGTGGTAGTGGGGGTGGTGGTAGTAGTGGTGGTTGTGGTGGTGGTTGTGGTGGTGGTAGTGGTGGTTGTGGTAGTGGTGGTGGTGGTAGTGGTGGTGATAGTTGTGGTGGTTGTAGTAGTGGTGGTTGTGGTGGTGGTTGTGGTGGTCGTGGTGGTAGTGGTGGTGGTGGTAGTGGTGGTGATAGTGGTGGTGGTGGTAGTGGTGGTGATAGTGGTGGTGGTGGTAGTAGTGGTGGTTGTGGTGGTGGTGGTGGTAGTAGTGGTGGTTGTGGTGGTGGTGGTGGTAGTGATGGTGGTAGTGGGGGTGGTGGTAGTAGTGGTGATGGCAGTAGTGATGGTGGTAGTAGTAGTGGTGGTGGTCATGTGTAGCTCTGTTCTTGTTAGTACTCATAAGTGTGTATAAAGGCCGAGAGGTGTATACACTCAGTGGCCACTATATTAGGTACACCTGTGCACCTGCTCGTTAATGCAAATATCTAATCAATCACTTCGCAGTACTTCAGTGCCTAAAAGTGTGCAGATATGTTCAAGAGTTTCAGTTGTTGTTCAGACTGAACATAAGAAGATCAAATGTTCACTTAGTGACTTTGTGGAATGATTGTTGATGCCAGACAGACTTAGTGGTTTGAGTATCTCAGAAACTGCTGATTTCTTGGGATTTTCACTCACAACAGTCTCTAGAGTTTAAATAGAATGGTGTGAAAAACACAAAACTTAGTGAGCGGCAGTTCTTTGGGTGAAAAATACCTTGATAATGAGAGAAGTCAGAGAATGGCCAGACTGGTTTAAGCTGACAGGAAGGTGACAGTAACTCAAATAACCACTCGTTACAACACCCATATGCACAAGAGCATCTCTGAATGCACAACACGTCGAACCTTGAAGTGGATGGGCTAGAGCAGCTAAAGGACCACACTGGGTTCCCCTCCTGTCAGCTAAGAACAGGAAACAGTCTACACTGGGCCACAAGCTAAGAAACTAGACAGTTTAAGATTGGAAAAACGTCGACTGGTCTGAAGAATCGCGATTTCTGTTGGAACATGCAGATGGTGGGGGTCAGAATGTGTTGTAAGTCTTTGGGATGTGATGGAACGGGAGATTCACAACATTGAATGTGGAGTCAACAAGTCTGCAGCAACTGCTGTGTCATGCTGTCATCTCAACATGAACCAGAATCTTTAAGGAATCTTTCCAGCATCTTGTTCAATAATGACACCAAGAATTCAGGCTGTTCTGGAGGCAATACCTAGTACTAGAAGGCTGTACCTAATAAAGTGCCCACTGAGTATAATATATATATATATATATATATATATATATATATATATATATATATATATATATCAAGAAATTATATCATTTCAATGTCTATACAAGAGGTGTACTCTGTGTATATTCTCCTAGATATATATATATATATGTCTCAGTGTATATATACACCGAAATATATATGAATGAGATAAATTGTCTGGCCGTATATACACTGAGGGATACAGTTCTCAGTGTATATATACTGAAAGATATATATCTGGGTGAATATACACTGAAATAAATTCGTCTGGGTGTATATACACTTGAGATTCACATCTCTCAATGTATATATACTGAGAAATGTATATCTCTCGGTATACACACTAAGATAAATTCGTCTGGGTGTATATACACTGAGATAAACACCTCTAAATATACATGATGTAGAGGTGACAAGAATTCCCCATCATCCTTGTGTAGTAATTATAATTATGGGGAACGCTAAACCCGTAGGGACTATACAGCGCCTGTAAAGGGAGGGTGAATGGAAGGTATTCAGGGTCAGTTAAGGGAACTGGAGCACAGATCCAATTCCCTGGATCAAGATCCCCTAACCAGCGTCAAGGAACCCCCTCTCCCTTGAGGGGAATCGCGTAGTAGATAACCTTGAAACCAAACAAGCTAATTAAAAAAAAAACCACTTTGGTTACCAGCCGAGTCACGGAGGAGCGGTAAACCCGCAAGGGCCACGCAGCTCCTAAGGAAAATGGGAGGTAATCAAGGGGGTAATGGCATTAATGGGGGATAATTTCAACCCATTGTAACCTGGAAGTAGCCTGGCGTTCCCTGCCATAAGTCGACGTCGTGTTTACATCGTCCTTGTTAATTCGCCGATTTCGCGAGGAATAGCGAGTGTAGGGACGTGGCAAGATGAGGAAGCGTCCGTGAAGTGTTCTTCCGTGTGGAGATGAGGGAAAAAAATGAGCGAAACGTTGCGAAAATGCGTAAAATAATAATGTAGGTCCGTCGCTCCCGGCCTCTCTCGCCCCGGCCACATGTTGACAGACTATTACCACGTTGCGAAATATTTCGTCGAATTTCGTGAAGAATAGCGATCGTAGCGGTGAGTTACGGTGAGGAAGCGTTCGTGAAGCGTTCTACCGCGAGAAGGTCATGGAAGAGAGGAGCAAAACGTAGTGGAAATGGCTGGAAAGAGCGAAATAACGTAGGCGTCGGTGGGACGCGCCTAGTGAGAGACCAACACTACGATTTCTACCCCGTAAGTAAACATTGTTTTTTTGTGTGTGCGCCGGGTAGGTTTACCGCTTCTTTCTTATTATAATGTTTTTTATAATTGCTACTTCCCAGTCATTGTATGACTCCTACGGGTTTTGAGCTTCCTTTTGAATACAGCAATAAATAATATATAATAATTATAATATATAATAATTATAATATATAATAATAATAATAATATATATATATGATATATAATAATTATAATATATAATAATTATAATATATAATAATTATGATATAATATATAATGATAATATATAATAATTATAATATATAATAATAATATATAATAATTATAATATATAATAATAATATATAATAATAATGGAAATAATTACAGGTAGTATAACAGATTTCTATATACACCTAGATTAATTTATTTCTCAATACATATATCAGGATGTATGTATATATACCAAGATGTGTATATACACAAGATGTGTATATCAGTGTATATACACCAAGATGTGGATATCAGTGTATATACACCAAGATGTGTATATCAGTGTATATACACCAAGATGTGGATATCAGTGTATATACACCAAGATGTGTATATCAGTGTATATACACCAAGATGTGTATATCAGTGTATATACACCAAGATGTGTATATCAGTGTATATACACCAAGATGTGTATATCAGTGTATATACACCAAGATGTGTATATCAGTGTATATACACCAAGATGTGTATATCAGTGTATATACACCAAGATGTGTATATCAGTGTATATACACCAAGATGTGTATATCAGTGTATATACACCAAGATGTGTATATCAGTGTATATACACCAAGATGTGTATATCAGTGTATATACACCAAGATGTGTATATCAGTGTATATACACCAAGATGTGTATATCAGTGTATATACACCAAGATGTGTATATCAGTGTATATACACCAAGATGTGTATATTTCTCATCGTATACACCAAGATGTATATATTTCTCATCGTATACACCAAGATGTATATATTTCTCATCGTATACACCAAGATGTATATATTTCTCATCGTATACACCAAGATGTATATATTTCTCATCGTATACACCAAGATGTATATATTTCTCATCGTATACACCAAGATGTATATATTTCTCATCGTATACACCAAGATATGTATATTTCTCATTGTATATACACCAAGATATGTATATTTCTCATTGTATATACACCAAGATATGTATATTTCTCATTGTATATACACCAAGATATGTATGTATTTGTGTATATAACTACACCACAGCCTGATGAACATGGCTGTTGGTGCTAGCCGCTGGTGAGGGGCTCTTGATCTAGGGAATTGGATGTGTGTTCCAGTTCCCAGAATTGAAACTGATTACCCTTCCAACCCCCCCCCCCCCCACTCAGGCGCTGTATAATCCCTACGGGTTTATCGTTCCCCCATGATTATAATAATAATCTTTGTTTGAAAGGAAGGTATTGAAAAGTCTTGGTCCCTTTACACTTATTGAGTTCTTCATCCCTGATTTACATTAAAGGTAGTATTTTGGACGTTATACCAAGCCTACTACTTTCATTTGCGGCGCATGACTACATCTTGTGTGTATATCGTTGTTGGTATATGTGTGTACATCTTGTGTACGTATTTGCATAACACTGTTAATTTTAAGTGGTATTTTTGGCTTCCTAGAGCATCAGTGTAGTTACAAGCCACGATGTATTTAAAGTTGAATATTGCATATTGTTCAATGTTATTAATTTCGACCATAATGGAAGCGATGATGCCTGTCTGAACAGCCATTGTCTCAGAGAGAGCTAGCTAGCTTGGTCCGGCATACCTACCTGCAGGGTATTCCAGGGGTCAGCACCCCCGCGGCCCCGTCCACGACCAGGCCTCCCTGGTAGTGTTAATAATGGTAATGTTAATTTAACGATGCTAACTTAATAATGGTAATATTAACTTAATAATGGTAACATTAACTTAATAATGGTAATGTTAACTTAATAATGGTAATGTTAACTTAATAATGGTAACATTAACTTAATAATGGTAATGTTAACTTAATAATAGTAATGTTAATAATGGTAATATTAACTTAATAATGGTAACATTAACTTAATAATGGTAATGTTTACTTAATGATAACGTTAACTTAATAATGGTGATGGTAAAGTTAATAATGGTAGTGTTAATAATGGTAATGTTAATGGTAATGTTAACATAATAATGATAATGTTAATAATGGTAGCTTTAATAATGATAATGTTAACTTAATAATGGTAGTGTTAATAATGGTAATGTTAACTCAATAATGGTACAAATGGATTAAGACAATGGTTTTAGGACACAAGAATGGTAGCCATGGAAGTTACCATTCCCTTCATGGGAAGGGAAGGGAACTCTTCATCCCAGGAATTGGAGCTACTCCCCTCTTAGGCTGAATCTGACTCCCACCCCGTTCCCCAGGGACTGCATGATTCATACGGGTTTAATGCCTTCCCAAGGATGTGTGTTGCTGCTGGCAACACAGTGGTTGACTGAATGACAGTGAAGGTGTTTCTTTTTTTTGGGTCACCTGACTTGGGAGACGACCGGTGTTTTAAATAATAATATGTAATAATAATGTCTCATTTACATGCCAGTAAAAATGTATTCTACTGTGTTTTAATGGAGGTTTTACTGTGTTTTAGGTTTTAATGTGTTTTATTGTAGGTTTTACTGTGTTTTAATGGAGGTTTTACTGTTCTAATTGAGGATTTACTGTTTTAGGTTTTAATGTGTTTTATTGTAGGTTTCACTTTTAATTGAGGTTTTAATGTGTTTTATTGTAGATTTTACTGTTTTAATGGAGGTTTTACTGTTCTAATGGAGGATTTACTGTGTTTAGGTTTTAATGTGTTTTATTGTATGTTTTAATGTGTTGTAGGTTTTTATTGTAGGTTTTAATGTGTCTTGTTGTATATTTTAATGTATATTCTAATGCTTTATTGTAGGTTTTACTCTTTTAATGTATATTCTAGTTTTAATATAGGCTTTACTGTGTTTTATTGTAGGTTTTTACTGTTTTAATGAATACATGTATACTTCTTTTAATGTAGGTTTTACTGTGTTTATTGTGGGTTTTACTGTATATATTGTAGGTTTTAATGTGTTTATTATATGTTTTAATGTAGGATTTACTGTGTTTTATTGTAGGTTTCATGTGTTTTGATGTATATCTCTTTTTAATGTAGGTTTTTAACTGTGTTATATTGTATGTTTTAATGTAGGTTTTACTGTGTTTCAATGTAGGTTTTACTGTGTTTCAATGTAGGTTTTACTGTGTTTCAATGTAGGTTTTACTATGTTTCAATGTAGGTTTTACTGTGTTTTAATGAAGGTTTTACTGTGTTTTAATCTAAGTTTTACTGTGTTTTAATCTAGGTTTTACTGTGTTTCAATGTAGGTTTTACTGTGTTTCAATTTAGGTTTTACTGTGTTTCAATGTAGGTTTTACTGTGTTTCAATGTAGGTTTTACTATGTTTCAATGTAGGTTTTACTGTGTTTTAATGAAGGTTTTACTGTGTTTTAATGAAGGTTTTACTGTGTTTTAATCTAGGTTTTACTGTCTTTTAATCTAGATTTTACTGTGTTTTAATCTAGGTTTTACTGTCTTAATGCAAGTTTTACTGTTTTAATATAGGTTTTACTGTGTTTTAATGGAGGTTTTACTGTGTTTTAATGTATTCTCATTAGATATATTCTTAATGATTGTTTCTTTACAGGTAAGTGTAGTGGCAGTTTGGTGTTGCATCGTGAGTATTCAATTAGGCCTACATAGGCTTATACATTGGCTTTTTTATATAAATTCTGGTACATTATCAACATATATAAGTGAGATTTGGAATTTTGAGGGATACATTTAAGTTTTTTGTCGCTTTAAAGGGGATAGTGGGGGGGATGACGCTGGTTTAAAGCTCTTTATCCAAGGGATTGGAAATACTCATCGCCTGTAGCAGAGCCTAAGAGCTCTATGGTAAGACTAACATAGCTTTGTGTTCTTAACTAGTATTAACAACCATGGTAGTTACTACACACAAGCAGCCATGGTAGTTACTACACACTAGCAGCCATGGTAGTTACTACACACTAGCAGCCATGGTAGTTACTACACTAGCAGCCATGGTAGTTACTACACACTAGCAGCCATGGTAGTTACTACACTAGCAGTCATGGTAGTTACTACACACTAGCAGTCATGGTAGTTACTACACACTAGCAGCCATGGTAGTTACTACACACTAGCAGCCATGGTAGTTTACACTGCACCATGGTATCACTAGCAGTCATGGTAGTTACTACACACTAGCAGTCATGGTAGTTACTACACACTAGCAGTCATGGTAGTTAAAACACACTAGCAGCCATGGTAGTTACTACACACTAGCAAGATACAGTAGTGACAACCATGGTAGTTACTACACACTAGCAGTCATGGTAGTTACTACACACTAGCAGTCATGGTAGTTACTACACACTAGCAGCCATGGTAGTTACTACACACTAGCAGTCATGGTAGTTACTACACATTAGCAGTCATGGTAGTTACTACACACTAGCAGTCATGGTAGTTACTACACACTAGCAGCCATGGTAGTTACTACACTAGCAGCCGTGGTAGTTACTACACACTAGCAAGATACAGTAGGGACAGCCATGGTAGTTACTACACACTAGCAGCCATGGTAGTTACTACACTAGCAGCCATGGTAGTTACTACACACTAGCTAGATACAGTAGTGACAGCCATGGTAGTTACTACACACTAGCTAGATACAGTAGTGACAACCATGGTAGTTACTACACACTAGCAGCCATGGTAGTTACTACACTAGCAGCCATGGTAGTTACTACACACTAGCAGCCATGGTAGTTACTACACACTAGCAGCCATGGTAGTTACTACACTAGCAACCATGGTAGTTACTACACACTAGCTAGATACAGTAGTGACAACCATGGTAGTTACTACACACTAGCAGCCATGGTAGTTACTACACACTAGCAGCCATGGTAGTTACTACACACTAGCAGTCATGGTAGTTACTACACACTAGCAGTCATGGTAGTTACTACACACTAGCAGTCATGGTAGTTACTACACACTAGCAGCCATGGTAGTTACTACACACTAGCAGTCATGGTAGTTACTACACACTAGCAGCCATGGTAGTTACTCACACACATTAGTACACATAGCAGCCATGGTAGTTACTACACACTAGCAGCATGGTAGTTACTACACACTAGCAGCCATGGTAGTTACTACACACTAGCAGCCATGGTAGTTACTAACACTAGCAGCATGGTAGTTACTACACACTAGCAGCATGGTAGTTACTACACACTAGCAGTCATGGTAGTTACTAACACTAGCAGTCATGGTAGTTACTACACCTAGCAGTCATGGTAGTTACTACACACTAGCAGATACATAACGGTAGTTACTACACACTAGCAGCCATGGTAGTTACTACACACTAGCAGCCATGGTAGTTACTACACTAGCAGCCATGGTAGTTACTACACACTAGCAGTCATGGTAGTTACTACACACTAGCAGCCATGGTAGTTACTACACACTAGCAGTCATGGTAGTTACTACACTAGCAGTCATGGTAGTTACTACACACTAGCAGTCATGGTAGTTACTACACACTAGCAGCCATGGTAGTTACTACACACTAGCAGTCATGGTAGTTACTACACTAGCAGTCATGGTAGTTACTCACACTAGCAGTCATGGTAGTTACTAACACTAGCAGTCATGGTAGTTACTACACACTAGCAGCCATGGTAGTTACTACACACTAGCAGTCATGGTAGTTACTACACTAGCAGTCATGGTAGTTACTACACACTAGCAGTCATGGTAGTTACTACACACTAGCAGCCATGGTAGTTACTACACTAGCAGCCATGGTAGTTACTACACACTAGCAGTCATGGTAGTTACTACACACTAGCAGTCATGGTAGTTACTACACACTAGCAGTCATGGTAGTTACTACACACTAGCAGTCATGGTAGTTACTACACACTAGCAGCCATGGTAGTTACTACACACTAGCAGTCATGGTAGTTACTAGCTTACACTAGCAGTCATGGTAGTTACTACACACTAGCAGCCATGGTAGTTACTACACACTAGCAGCCATGGTAGTTACTACACACTAGCAGTCATGGTAGTTACTACACACTAGCAGTCATGGTAGTTACTACACACTAGCAGCCATGGTAGTTACTCACACTAGCAGCCATGGTAGTTACTACACACTAGCAGTCATGGTAGTTACTACACACTAGCAGTCATGGTAGTTACTACACACTAGCAGTCATGGTAGTTACTACACACTAGCAGCCATGGTAGTTACTACACACTAGCAGTCATGGTAGTTACTACACACTAGCAGTCATGGTAGTTACTACACACTAGCAGCCATGGTAGTTACTACACACTAGCAGCATGGTAGTTACTACACACTAGCAGTCATGGTAGTTACTACACACTAGCAGTCATGGTAGTTACTACACACTAGCAGTCATGGTAGTTACTACACACTAGCAGTCATGGTAGTTACTACACACTAGCAGTCATGGTAGTTACTACACACTAGCAGTCATGGTAGTTACTACACACTAGCAGTCATGGTAGTTACTACACTAGCAGTCATGGTAGTTACTACACACTAGCAGTCATGGTAGTTACTACACACTAGCAGCCATGGTAGTTACTACACACTAGCAGCCATGGTAGTTACTACACACTAGCAGTCATGGTAGTTACTACACACTAGCAGTCATGGTAGTTACTACACACTAGCAGCCATGGTAGTTACTACACACTAGCAGCCATGGTAGTTACTACACACTAGCAGTCATGGTAGTTACTACACACTAGCAGTCATGGTAGTTACTACACACTAGCAGCCATGGTAGTTACTACACACTAGCAGTCATGGTAGTTACTACACACTAGCAGTCATGGTAGTTACTACACACTAGCAGTCATGGTAGTTACTACACACTAGCAGTCATGGTAGTTACTACACACTAGCAGCCATGGTAGTTACTACACACTAGCAGTCATGGTAGTTACTACACACTAGCAGTCATGGTAGTTACTACACACTAGCAGCCATGGTAGTTACTACACACTAGCAGCATGGTAGTTACTACACTAGCAGTCATGGTAGTTACTACACACTAGCAGTCATGGTAGTTACTACACACAGCAGTATGGTAGTTACTACACCTAGCAGTCATGGTAGTTACTACACACTAGCAGCCATGGTAGTTACTACACACTAGCAGTCATGGTAGTTACTACACACTAGCAGTCATGGTAGTTACTACACACTAGCAGCCATGGTAGTTACTACACACTAGCAGTCATGGTAGTTACTACACACTAGCAGTCATGGTAGTTACTACACACTAGCAGTCATGGTAGTTACTACACACTAGCAGTCATGGTAGTTACTACACACTAGCAGCATGGTAGTTACTACACACTAGCAGTCATGGTAGTTACTACACACTAGCAGTCATGGTAGTTACTACACACTAGCAGTCATGGTAGTTACTACACACTAGCAGCCATGGTAGTTACTACACACTAGCAGTCATGGTAGTTACTACACACTAGCAGCCATGGTAGTTACTACACACTAGCAGTCATGGTAGTTACTACACACTAGCAGTCATGGTAGTTACTACACACTAGCAGTCATGGTAGTTACTACACACTAGCAGTCATGGTAGTTACTACACACTAGCAAGAAGGTATAAAAGCTTGGCAATATCATATATACACGGAGTGTATGTACACTGAGAGGTGTATATGTCTGTGTATATACACTGGTAGTTTACATTAATCAGTATTTTAGGTATTAAAGTATTCTTGACTGGTGGTGTACAGGTGACATGCAGCCTTAATGACCCTCGTGTAGTAGATAGACTTTAAACCCCATTAACCAACCTTAATGACCCTCGTGTAGTAGATAGACTTTAAACCCCATTAACCAACATTAATGACCCTCGTGTAGTAGATAGACTTCAAACTCCATTAACCAACCTTAATGACCCTCGTCTAGTAGATAAACTTTGAACCCCATTAACCAACCTTAATGACCCTCTTGTAGTAGATAGACTTTGAACCCCATTAACCAACCTTAATGACCCTCGTGTAGTAGATAGACTTCAAACTCCATTAACCAACAAGCGAAGGGCCCAATTAATACGAGAATAATGTGAGAGGGAAAATAAGAAAGGGTAGAGTAAAAAAGAAGAGAGGCAACTTAAGGCAGGTTTCATGGGTCTCTGAGGCAGAACCTCCCGCGAATAATTGAAACAAACAAGATGAAGTTTCGCTAAAATTTCTACTGGCAAAAAACTCATCTGGATATGAAAGATTATGAAGGAAGTTGAAGCTTTAAAATTGATGTTTTTCTTTGCAAGTGTAAGGAAGTTTTACTGGCATGATCCCTGTGTTGCGTTGTTTTGTAGGAGGCTAGATACCAGAGGTCGTACCTGCCACTGGTTGATGTCGTAGGTGCTACTGTGGTTGATACCAGGGGTGGTAGGTGCTACTGTGGTTGGTACCAAGTGTAAGTAAGTTTTAATGGCATGATCCCTGTGTTGTGTTGTTTTGTAGGAGGCTAGATACCAGAGGTTGTACCTGCCACTGGTTGATGTCGTAGGTGCTACTGTGGTTGATACCAGGGGTGGTAGGTGCTACTGTGGTTGATACCAAGTGTAAGGAAGTTTTACTGGCATGATCCCTGTGTTGTTTTGTAGGAGGCTAGATACCAGAGGTCGTACCAACCACTGGTTGATGTCGTAGGTGCTACTGTGGTTGATACCAGGGGTGGTAGGTGCTACTGTGGTTGATACCAAGTGTAAGTAAGTTTTACTGGCATGATCCCTGTGTTGCGTTGTTTTGTAGGAGGCTAGATACCAGAGGTCGTACCAACCACTGGTTGATGTAGGTGCTACTTTGGTTGATACCAAGTGTAAGTAAGTTTTACTGGCATGATCCCTGTGTTGTGTTGTAGGAGGCTAGATACCAGAGGTCGTACCAACCACTGGTTGATGTCGTAGGTGCTACTTTGGTTGATACCAAGTGTAAGTTTTACTGGCATGATCCCTGTGTTGTGTTGTAGGAGGCTAGATACCAGAGGTCGTACCTGCCACTGGTTGATGTCGTAGGTGCTACTTTGGTTGATACCAGGGGTCGTAGATACTACTGTGGTTGGTACCAAGTGTAAGGAAGTTTTACTGGCATGATCCCTGTGTTGCGTTGTTTTGTAGGAGGCTAGATACCAGAGGTCGTACCAACCACTGGTTGATGTAGGTGCTACTGTGGTTGATACCATGGGTCGTAGGTGCTACTGTGGTTGATACCAAGTGTAAGGAAGTTTTACTGGCATGATCCCTGTGTTGCGTTGTTTTGTAGGAGGCTAGATACCAGAGGTCGTACCAACCACTGGTTGATGTCGTAGGTGCTACTGTGGTTGATACCAGGGGTCGTAGATACTACTGTGGTTGGTACCAAGTGTAAGGAAGTTTTACTGGCATGATCCCTGTGTTGTTTTGTAGGAGGCTAGATACCAGAGGTCGTACCTACCACTGGTTGATGTCGTAGGTGCTACTGTGGTTGATACCAGGGGTCGTAGGTGCTACTGTGTTTGATACCAAGTGTAAGGAAGATTTACTGGCATGATCCCTGTGTTGTTTTGTAGGAGGTTAGATACCAGAGGTCGTACCTACCACTGGTTGATGTCGTAGGTGCTACTGTGGTTGATACCAAGTGTAAGGAAGTTTTACTGGCATGATCCCTGTGTTGTTTTGTAGGAGGCTAGATACCAGAGGTCGTACCAACCACTGGTTGATGTCGTAGGTGCTACTGTGGTTGATACCAGAGGTCGTACCTACCACTAGTTGATGTAGGTGCTACTGGGGTTGATACCAGAGGTCGTACCTACCACTAGTTGATGTCGTAGGTGCTACTATGGTTGATACCAGGGGTCGTACCTACCACTAGTTGATGTCGTAGGTTCTACTGTGGTTGATACCAGGGGTCGTATCTACCACTAGTTGATGTAGGTGCTACTGTGGTTGATACCAGGGGTGGTAGGTGCTACTGTGTTGATACCAGAGGTGGTAGGTGCTACTGTGGTTGATACCAGAGGTATCTACCACTAGTTGATAACAGGGTCGTAGGTGTTACTCTAGTTGATATCAGAGGTCGAAGTTACCACTAATTTTTACCAGCTAACACTAGTTGATACCAGAAGTCGTAGTTATATATATATATATATATATATATATATATATATATATATATATATATATATATATAAGTTAGGGAGGATTAAGTTCAATTATATTAACGTATTGTTATCAAAGTTATGATTGCCAGGTTAGTTACGTTGCAGATTTAAACATGAATTTGTTGCTATGTTAATTCACAAAACTAATGTCGCTGGAGGATAGATTTTTTTCGAGAAAAGAGTAGTATATTTTAAAGCCAGTTGGTCTTTATTGAGAGTCTCATGTTGAAAAAAACCACCATGCAAAAGTAGAGTCGTGGGGAATAAAATACTCAAACTACTTCATAGAGGGAAAATATGGTATTTTATTGCCTTCAAGGCTATGGATGTTCCAGAGGTGGTGAGACACTCTTACTCTCACCTCACTCTCACCTCTCTTACTCTCACCTCTCTCCTCTACTCCACCTCCTCTACTCTCTTACTCCTCACTCTCACCTCTACTCTCCTCTACCTCATCTCTCTCACTCTCTACTCTCACCTCTATCTTACTCTCACCTCTCTCTTACTCTCACCTCACTCTCACCTCTTACTCTCACCTCACTCTCACCTCTCTCTTACTCTCACCTCTCTCTTACTCTCACCTCTCTCTTACTCTCACCTCCTTACTCTCACCTCTCTTACTCCACCTCTTACTCTCACCTCTCTCTACCTCACCTCACTCTCCACCTCCTCTTACTCTCACCCTCTACTCTCACCTCACTCACCTCTACTCTTACTCTCACCTCTCTCTTACTCTCACCCTCTCTCCTCACTCTCTCTTACTCTCACTCTCTCTCACTCTCTACTCACCTCTCTCTACTCTCACCTCTCTTCTCTCTACTCACCTCTCTTACTCTCACCTCTCTTACTCTCACCTCACTCTCACCTCTCTTACTCTCACCTCTCTCTTACTCTCACCTCTCTCTTACTCTCACCTCTCTCTCTTACTCTCACCTCTCTCTCTTACTCTCACCTCTCTCTTACTCTCACCTCTCTTACTCTCACCTCACTCTCACCTCTCTTACTCTCACCTCTCTCTTACTCTCACCTCACTCTCAGAGGCACTGTATTTTAAATATCTGTTCCTGACTAGAGTGTGAAGAGGATATGTTAGAATCCTTCATATATTATATATATATAGATGTGTGTGTATGTGTAGAAGAAGCAACATGGGGATGGAAATATTTAGATCTTCCGCAGTGTCGTGCGTCGTCAGGAGCTATGTAATATTACACTGCTAACAGCGGATATTCTCTGGGGTAAGACAGGATCGTGTGTATAATGTTTATTGATTATAAAATATGCTACTGAAACGTCTTTGAAGGGGGGAAAGTGTTATAATATTTTACAAATAAAGAGAAATTTGACTAAAATTCGATAATACTACCAATGATTTACCTCAAAAATTAAAATAAACAATTTTAGCTATGAGTTTTTTTTATCAAAGTTATTATTGCTATTCCTACTACCAACACTACTACTACTACTACTACTACCAATACTACTACTACTACTACTACTACCAATAATACTACTACTACCAACACTACTACTACCAACTACTACTACTACTACTACTACCAACACTACTACTACTACTACCAACACTACCTACTACTACCAACACTACTACTACTACTACATACTACTAACAATACTACTACTACCAACACTACTACTACTACTACCATACTACTACATATACTACTACCTACCAACACTTACTACTACAACACTACTACTACTACTAAACTACTACTACTACTACCAACACTACTACTACATCACTAACATACTACTACTACCAACTACTACTACTACTACCAACACTACTACTACATAATCACTATTACTACTACTACTACAACACTATAACTACTACTACTACTACCAACACTACTACTACTACCAAACTACTACTACTACCAAACTACTACTACTCCAAACTACTACTACTACCAATACTACTACTATACCAACATTACTACTACTACCAACACTACTACTACTACCAACACTACTACTACTACCAACATACTACTACTACCAACACTACTACTACTACCAATACTACTACTACTACCAACACTACTACTACTACTACACTATACTACTACTACCAAACTACTACTACTACCAACACTACTACTACTACCAACACTACTACTACTACCAACACTACTACTACTACCAACACTACTACTACTACCAACATTACTACTACTACCAACATTACTACTCACTACTATACTACTACTACTACCAACACTACTACTACTACCAACACTACTACTACTACCAACACTACTACTACTACTACTACCAACACTACTACTACTACCAACACTACTACTACTACCAACACTACTACTACTACCAACACTACTACTACTACCAACACTACTACTACTACCACTACTACTACTACTACCAACACTACTACTACTACCAACACTACTACTACTACCAATACTACTACTACTACCAACACTACTACTATCTACCAACACTACTACTACTACCAATACTACTACTACTACCAACATACTACTACTACCAATACTACTACTACTACCAACACTACTACTACTACCAATACTACTACTACTACCAACACTACTACTACTACCAATACTACTACTACTACCAACACTACTACTACTACCAACATACTACTACTACTACCAACACTACTACTACTACCAACACTACTACTACTACCAATACTACTACTACTACCAACACTACTACTACTACCAATACTACTACTACTACCAACACTACTACTACTACCAACACTACTACTACTACCAACACTACTACTACTACCAATACTACTACTACTACCAACTACTACTACTACCAATACTACTACTACAACACTACTACTACTACCAAACTACTACTACTACCAACACTACTACTACTACCAAACTACTACTACTACTACTACCACCAACACTACTACTACTACGAACACTACTACTACTAACAATACTACTACTACTACCAACACTACTACTACTACCAACACTACTACTACTACCAACACACATACTACATCTACTACTACCAACACTACTACTACTACCAACACTACTACTACTACCAATACTACTACTACTACCAACACTACTACTACTACCAACACTACTACTACTACCAACACTACTACTACTACCAATACTACTACTACTACCAACACTACTACTACTACCAACACTACTACTACTACCAACACTACTACTACTACCAACACTACTACTACTACAACACTATACTACTAACACTACTACTACTACCAAACTACTACTACTACCAACACTACTACTACTACCAATACTACTACTACTACCAACACTACTACTACTACCAACACTACTACTACTACCAATACTACTAATACTACCAACACTACTACTACTACCAACACTACTACTACTACCAACACTACTACTACTACCAACACTACTACTACTACCAACACTACTACTACTACCAACACTATACTACATACTCACCAATACTACTACTACTACCAACACTACTACTACTACCAACACTACTACTACTACCAACACTACTACTACTACCAACACTACTACTACTACCAACACTACTACTACTACCAACACTACTACTACTACCAATACTACTACTACCAACACTACTACCAACACTACTACCAACACTATTACTACTACTACTACCACCACTATTACTACTGCTATTACTACTACTGTCACTACTATTACTACCACTATTGCTATTGTTACTACTACTACCACCACTGCTACTACCACTACTATTATTACTACTACCACCACAACCACTACCACCACAAACACCACCACTACTACTACTACTACTACTACTACTAATAATAATAATAATAATAATAATAATAATAATAATAATATTAATATTAATATTTTGTCTCAGAAAAGGGCAGTGAAATTTTATGCTGTTCGTTTTACAAGTTATAAATTCCGAACTGTCTTGTAAATTTGTCTTGAGGTAAAATTGAAAAATATTTACAATGGAACAATGGAATTACTATGTAGGTGAAATGTAAATTATGGTGATGGAGGAAAGTGTTAGTGTCGTGTTGTTGTGGTTGTTGGTCAGGCTTGAAGGATTCCTCTGTCTGCTTGATCATGGTGACCTCTTTCTGGCCACACCTGGTGCATGTGGCCACTCTTGGTGAATGTAAGGTCATCTGGTAAGTCTGGGCCACCTGTGGCCCCTCTTATGGTTGATACTTGTGGCCACTGTTGACGCTTATAATGTTACCTGTGGCCTCTTCGTGGACACACCTGATGCATGTGGCCACAATAAATTTATGTATTTCATCTGGCATCCCTGGACTCCCCTATGGCCGCACTTCCTGGCCATACTTGACGCTTGCAACATCACCTGGCCTACCTAAGGAACATCTGAGGCACCTGGGCCACGCTTGGCCATCCGTATGGCCAAGAATGGTTGTCCTGAGGTCGTTGACAAGGTCGTGAAGGAAGCAGTTGATTGCAGACAGTCAAATAGACCTTTTGTGAAGTTTTAGCGGCCGAAATGAATTCCTCCACCAACTTTTGACTTCCACTTTTACCTCCAGACACCAGAATCATCGACTATATCTCAGTTATTTGGTGTTTCGATTCATATCTTTGAAGTCTTCAGAGTGTAGAGTTTTGATATGTTTGGCTGAGTGAAAGAAGTGAGGCGGTTTTTAGCAAGAGTAAGACAGGGCGGTTGTTGGTGTAGAGCAAGAAACAATACCGTGGCTGCAACAGTGTGCAACTTACAATACTGTGGCTGCAACAGTGTGCAACTTACAATACTGTGGCTGCAACAGTGTGCAACTTACAATACTGTGGCTGCAACAGTGTGCAACTTACAATACCGTGGCTGCAACAGTGTGCAACTTACAATAATGTGGCTGCAACAGTGTGCAACTTACAATACTGTGGCTGCAACAGTGTGCAACTTACAATACCGTGGCTGCAACAGTGTGCAACTTACAATACTGTGGCTGCAACAGTGTGCAACTTACAATACTGTGGCTGCAACAGTGTGCAACTTACAATACTGTGGCTGCAACAGTGTGCAACTTACAATACTGTGGCTGCAACAGTGTGCAACTTACAATACTCTGACTGCAACAGTGTGCAACTTACAATACTGTGGCTGCAACAGTGTGCAACTTACAATACTGTGGCTGCAACAGTGTGCAACTTACAATACCGTGGCTGGAACAGTGTGCAACTAACTCACCATACCAGGGCTGCAACAGTGTGCAATTAACAATACCAGGGCTGCAACAAGTCACAACTAACCCATAATACCAGGGCTGCAACAAGTCTCAACTAACCCATCATACCAGGGCTGCAACATGTCACAACTAACCCACCATACCAGGGCTGCAACATGTCACAACTAACCCACCATACCAGGGCTGCAACATGTCACAACTAACCCACCATACCAGGGCTGCAACAAATCACAACTAACCCACCATACCAGGGCTACAAAAAGTTACAACTAACCCACCATACCAGGGCTGCAACAAGTCACAACTAACCCACCATACCAGGGCCGCAACAAGTCACAACTAACCCACCATACTAGGGCTGCAACAAGTCACAACTAACCCACAATACCAGGTGTGCAACAAGTCACAACTAACCCACCATACCAGGGCCGCAACAAGTCACAACTAACCCACCATACTAGGGCTGCAACAAGTCACAACTAACCCACCATACCAGGGCTGCAACAAGTCACAACTAACCCACCATACCAGGGCTGCAACAAGTCACAACTAACCCACCATACCAGGGCTGCAACAAGTCACAACTAACCCACCATACTAGGGCTGCAACAAGTCACAACTAACCCACCATACCAGGGCCGCAACAAGTCACAACTAACCCACCATACCAGGGCTGCAACAAGTCACAACTAACCCACCATACTAGGGCTGCAACAAGTCACAACTAACCCACCATACTAGGGCTGCAACAAGTCACAACTAACCCACCATACCAGGGCTGCAACAAGTCACAACTAACCCACCATACTAGGGCTGCAACAAGTCACAACTAACCCACCATACCAGGGCTGCAACAAGTCACAACTAACCCACCATACCAGGGCTGCAACAAGTCACAACTAACCCACCATACCAGGGCTGCAACATGTCACAACTAACCCACCATACCAGGGCTGCAACATGTCACAACTAACCCACCATACCAGGGCTGCAACAAATCACAACTAACCCACCATACCAGGGCTACAAAAAGTTACAACTAACCCACCATACCAGGGCTGCAACAAGTCACAACTAACCCACCATACCAGGGCCGCAACAAGTCACAACTAACCCACCATACCAGGGCTGCAACAAGTCACAACTAACCCACCATACCAGGCTGCAACAAGTCACAACTAACCCACCATACTAGGGTTGCAACAAGTCACAACTAACCCACCATACTAGGGCTGCAACAAGTCACAACTAACCCACCATACCAGGGCGCAACAAGTCACAACTAACCCACCATACCAGGGCGCAACAAGTCACAACTAACCCACCATACCAAGGGCTGCAACAAGTCACAACTAACCCACCATACCAGGGCCGCAACAAGTCACAACTAACCCACCATACTAGGGCTGCAACAAGTCACAACTAACCCACCATACCAGGGCTGCAACAAGTCACAACTAACCCACCATACCAGGGCTGCAACAAGTCACAACTAACCCACCATACCAGGGCTGCAACAAGTCATATTTAACATTCACTTTGGTAAGAAAGGTTTAAAAGTCGTTTCGATCCCACCTTGACCATTATCAAGTTACGTTTCGCTCTCCAATAGAACGAAACGTCACGTTATTTTGTAAGTTTGAAGTGCTCAGAAAAACAGACCCCCTTACACCTGCTGTCACTGCTCACCTAGCAGTAAGTAGGTACCTGGGTGTGTCACCTTACACCTGCTGTTACTGCTCACCTAGCAGTAAGTAGGTACCTGGGTGTGTCACCTTACACCTGCTGTTACTGCTCACCTAGCAGTAAGTAGGTACCTGGGTATGTCACCTTACATCTGCTGTCACTGCTCACCTAGCAGTAAGTAGGTACCTGAGTGTTGTCAACTTACACCTTCTGTCACTGCTCATCTAGCAGTAAGTAGGTACCTGGGTGTTAGTTACCTTACACCTGCTGTCACTAACACACAAACACACACACACAACATACAACTCAC
Source organism: Cherax destructor (assembly GCA_009830355.1). NCBI lineage: Eukaryota > Metazoa > Arthropoda > Malacostraca > Decapoda > Parastacidae > Cherax > Cherax destructor. The sequence continues at coordinate 26,072 of WNWK01011361.1, forward strand.
ACACACAAAATAACACACACACACTATTTATACTGTGACTTCTGCTCCACTATTCTGTTTTCCCTGCCACTACTCTATTGTTTACCTTTAAAAAGAAGCCAAAACCCCCCATAAAAAAAACAGGGTGGAGGCCATTTGAAGGAACCTCCTCTAAAACTGCGCCACAAAAACTGAAACAAAATCCTGTGAGATTTTTAAAAGTTGATAAGTGTTTCCCTAAGACTTTTTGAGCGCCCCGTGAGCCGCCATGTTGCTGCCAGGCCATGTTGTTGTTGTTATTATTATTATAATGGTGTGGCCCCCGCAAGAGGGTTTACCGCCGCCTATAATAATGTTATTACAATTATTATTTATGGTGTCAGAGAAAGATAAATGGCTTGTGTGAAGCCTGAGTTAAGATAACACCTGGTACGTTGTAAATGTGTTAACATAACACCTGGTACGTTGTAAATGTGTTAACATAACACCTGGTACGTTGTAAATGTGTTAACATTACACCTGGTACGTTGTAAATGTGTTGACATAAAACCTGGTACGTTGTAAATGTGTTAACATAACACCTGGTACGTTGTAAATGTGTTAACATAACACCTGGTACGTTGTAAATGTGTTAACATAACACCTGGTACGTTGTAAATATGTTAACATAACACCTGGTACGTTGTAAATGTGTTAACATAACACCTGGTACGTTGTAAATGTGTTAACATTACACCTGGTACGTTGTAAATGTGTTAACATAACACCTGGTACGTTGTAAATGTGTTAACATAACACCTGGTACGTTGTAAATGTGTTAACACCTGGTACGTTGTAAATGTGTTAACATAAAACCTGGTACGTTGTAAATATGTTAACATAACACCTGGTACACTGTAAATGTGTTAACATAACACCTGGTACACTGTAAATGTGTTAACATTACACCTGGTACGTTGTAAATGTGTTAACATAACACCTGGTACGTTGTAAATGTGTTAACATAAAACCTGGTACGTTGTAAATGTGTTAACATAAAACCTGGTACGTTGTAAATATGTTAACATAACACCTGGTACACTGTAAATGTGTTAACATAACACCTGGTACACTGTAAATGTGTTAACATTACACCTGGTACACTGTAAATGTGTTAACATAACACCTGGTACGTTGTAAATGTGTTAACATAAAACCTGGTACGTTGTAAATGTGTTAACATAACACCTGGTACACTGTAAATGTGTTAAGATAACACCTGGTACACTGTAAATGTGTTAAGATAACACCTGGTACACTGTAAATGTGTTAAGATAACACCTGGTACACTGTAAATGTGTTAAGATAACACCTGGTACACTGTAAATGTGTTAAGATAACACCTGGTACACTGTAAATGTGTTAAGATATCACCTGCAACGTAGGATAACACCTAAAACAACACACACACACCTATCAAATAACAGGTAGGACTTTTGTAGTCAAGTTGGTCTGGTTGTAGTGGTTATAATCAATTGAAAACGGGTTAACCCATCTGTTGGTGTTGGCGTCATGATTGATGACGCACTGCGCCTGCGCACCCCACTAACACCTCCCCCCCCAACAAACAATTTTGAAAGCTTTCAATCTACATTTAACTTTTTTTTTACTCTTTGAAAAGCAGTTTGTTCAAAGTAATCAAGGGGTGGATCACGGTGTAAAGCTGTGAAATACTTTATAACCGTTGCCAGTAATACACTGCTGGTTTACTGTGTGTGTGTGTGTGTGTGTGTGTGTGTGTGTGTGTGTGTGTGTGTGTTATGTGTGTGTGTGTTATGTGTGTGTTGTGTTATGTGTGTGTTGTGTTATGTGTGTGTTGTGTTATGTGTGTTGTGTTATGTGTGTGTTGTGTTATGTGTGTGTTGTGTTATGTGTGTGTTGTGTTATGTGTGTGTTGTGTTATGTGTGTTGTTGTGTGTGGTGTTGTGTGGTGTTGTGTTATGTGTGGTTGTGTTCAAATGTTTGAATTTAGTTATGTGTTTTGTGTGTGTGTTGGTGTGTGTGTGTGTATAATGGTGTGTGTGTGTGTGTGTTGTGTGTTGTGTGTGTGTTATGTGTGTGTGTGTTGTGTTATGTGTGTGTGTGTGTGTGTTGTGTGTGTGTGTGTGTGTGTTGTGTGTTATATGTGTGTGTTGTGTGTGTGTGGTGTTTGTGTGTGTGTGGTGTTTGTGTGTGTTGTGTGTTATGTGTGTGTGTTATGTGTATGTTGGGTGTGTGTGTGTGTTGTTTGTGTGTGTGTTGTGTTTGTGTGTGTGTGTTGTTGTGTGTGTGTTGTGTTTGTGTGTGTGTGTATACACTTATAGTCGGAGTGAACAGATGGACTCCAGGCTGAGTTACTGATTACCTCAAACTCCTTCTGAACTTCAAATATTCTTCTCTATATAGGACTGATGAAGCCACTGTGGGGCGAAACGTTGCCACAATAAAGATACCCAAGTGTTGCTCATGTGTCTAATTCATCAACTTGTCGGTTCACTGGACCAGTTACCTACAGTTACGTTTTTCTTTGCAAAGTATTCAGTCAGCTTTTCTCTAATGATTTTTGCAACACTTGTTGCAACACTTGTTGCAACAAGTGTTGCAACACTTGTCAGTGAAAGTTGTCACTTGTTGAAACATTTTTCTCTTGTCATCTTTTTTAAGTACTTGCACAGTATGTGCCATCTTCTGTGTACTTTCTAAGTTACCTGTGTACTTTCTAACTCACTTTTTGTACTTGCTAAATCACCTGTGTACTTGCTAAATCACCTGTGTACTTGCTAACTCACCTGTGTACTTGCTAACTCACCTGTGTACTTGCTAACTCACCTGTGTACTTGCTAACTCACCTGTGTACTTGCTAACTCACCTGTGTACTTGCTAACTCACCTGTGTACTTGCTAACTCACCTGTGTACTTGCTAACTCACCTGTGTACTTGCTAACTCACCTGTGTTTTAACCCTTGCTTCAACTCACCTGTGTACTTGCTAACTCACCTGTGTACTTGCTAACTCACCTGTGTTGTAACACCTGTGACTTGCTAACTCACCTGTGTACTTGCTAACTCACCTGTGTACTTGCTAACTCACCTGTGTACTTTTGACTAACTCACCTGTGTACTTGTAACTCACCTGTGTACTTGCTAACTCACCTGTGTACTTGCTAACTCACCTGTGTACTTGCTAACTCACCTGTGTACTTGCTAACTCACCTGTGTACTTGCTAACTCACCTGTGTACTTGTAACTCACCTGTGTACTTGCTAACTCACCTGTGTACTTGCTAACTCACCTGTGTACTTGCTAACTCACCTGTGTACTTGCTAACTCACCTGTGTACTTGCTAACTCACCTGTGTACTTGCTAACTCACCTGTGTACTTGCTAACTCACCTGTGTACTTGCTAACTCACCTGTGTACTTGTCTAACTCACCTGTGTACTTGCTAACTCACCTGTGTCTTGCAACTCACCTGTGTTTAACTCACCTGTGTACTTGCTAACTCACCTGTGTACTTGCTAACTCACCTGTGTACTTGCTAACTCACCTGTGTACTTGCTAACTCACCTGTGTACTTGCTAACTCACCTGTAGTTATATACACATTCTGTTAAGAGGTATTATGCAAATATCTTGAACATGGAGAGCGAAAGCTGTGACGACGTTTCGAACCTACTTGAACTATTTAGTCACACTAGTCAATGTTGATGATTAAGACACATGTTGAACAGTTGGGTATCTTGTTGAAACGTTTCGCCCACATCAACTGTTGCAGGTGTGTGTTACTCGTCAACCTGTCGGTGTTTTGTGCCATTATCAACCTGTGGTCCCGGTGGGAGCGAAACGTCGTTGTAAGGTAGTCTGTCCTGTGTGACGGCTATTGTTTCACTCACTGTCTTCTGACTTACTCTTCTTCTAAGAGTGGTGTTCTAAGAGGCAGGGAGGTGTTCTAAGAGGCAGGGAGGTGTTCTAAGAGGGAAGGTGGTGTTCTAAGAGGGAAGGTGGTGTTCTAAGAGGCAGGGTGGTGTTCTAAGAGGGAGGTGGTGTTCTAAGAAACAGGGTTGTGTTCTAAGAGGCAGGGTGGTGTTCTAAGAGGGAAGGTAGTGTTCTAAGAGGGAAGGTGGTGGTCTAAGAGGGAAGGTGGTGTTCTAAGAGGCAGGGTGGTGTTTTAAGAGGGAAGATGGTGTTCTAAGAGGGAAGGTGGTGTTCTAAGAGGCAAGGTGGTGTTCTAAGAGGGAAGGTGGTGTTCTAAGAGGGAAGGTGGTGTTCTAAGAGGCAGGGTGGTGTTCTAAGAGGCAAGGTGGTGTTCTAAGAGGCAGGGTGGTGTTCTAAGAGGCAAGGTGGTGTTCTAAGAGGCAGGGTGGTGTTCTAAGAGGCAAGGTGGTGTTCTAAGAGGCAAGGTGGTGTTCTAGAGAGGAAGTGGTGTTCTAAGAGGCAGGGTGGTGTTCTAAGAGGCAGGGTGGTGTTCTAAGAGGCAAGGTGGTGTTCTAAGTGTTCTTCTAAGAAGCAAGATGTTGTAGTGTTATCAGCTTCTAGCAACTCTTCTTAACTTCTTCTTCGGTTATATTAAAATATCTTATAATTCAGCTGTCTCTCTAAGGTTAAAATCATCTACACCACAGATACTTCCCCTTATAAACACACACTTTCTCTCTACTGCCTCTCACGTTCCTCCTTCACCTTGGTTATTCCACATTCTTCACTGCCTCTCACGTTCCTTCTTCACCTTGGTTTTCAATTCTTCACTGCTTCACGTTCTTCTTCACCTTGGTTATTCCACATTCTTCACTGTTTCACAGGTTCCTCCTTCACCTTGGTTGATTCCTTCTTCACTGCCTTCGTTCCTTCTTCACTGGTTATTCCACATTCTTCACTGCTTCAACGTTCTCCTTCACCTTGGTTATTCCAATTCACTGCCTGTCGTTCCTTACAGTGGTTATTCCACATTCTTCACTGCCTCTCACGTTCCTTCACCTTGGTTATTACACATTCTTCACTGCCTCTCAGGTTCCTTCTTCACCTGGTTATTCCACATTCTCACTGCCGCTCCGTTCCCTTCACCTTGGTTATTCCACATTTCTTCAGACATGCCTTTCTACGTTCCTTCTTCACCTTTGGTTATTCACATTCTTCACTGCTTCAACGTTCCTTCTTCACCTGGTTTATTCACATTCTTCACTATTCACGTTCTCTCACCTGGTTAATTCCACTCTCACTGCTTACACGTTCCTTCTTCACCTTGGATTAATACCACATTCTTCTACTGCCTCTCACGTTCCTTCCTTCACCTTGGTTATTCCACATTCTTCACTGCTTCCACGTTCCTCCTTCACCTTGGTTATTCCACATTCTTCACTGCCTCTCACGTTCCTTCTTCACCTTGGTTATTCCACATTCTTCACTGCTTCACACGTTCCTCCTTCACCTTGGTTATTCCACATTCTTCACTGCTTCACACGTTCCTTCTTCACCTTGGTTATTCCACATTCTTCACTGCCTCTCACGTTCCTTCTTCACCTTGGTTATTCCACATTCTTCACTGCTTCACACGTTCCTTCTTCACCTTGGTTATTCCACATTCTTCACTGCTTCACACGTTCCTCCTTCACCTTGGTTATTCCACATTCTTCACTGCTTCACACGTTCCTTCTTCACCTTGGTTATTCCACATTCTTCACTGCCTCTCACGTTCCTTCTTCACCTTGGTTATTCCACATTCTTCACTGCTTCACACGTTCCTCCTTCACCTTGGTTATTCCACATTCTTCACTGCCTCTCACGTTCCTTCTTCACCTTGGTTATTCCACATTCTTCACTGCTTCACACGTTCCTCCTTCACCTTGGTTATTCCACATTCTTCACTGCTTCACACGTTCCTTCTTCACCTTGGTTATTCCACATTTTCACTGCTTCACACGTTCCTTCTTCACCTTGGTTATTCCACATTCTTCACTGCCTCTCACGTTCCTTCTTCACCTTGGTTATTCCACATTCTTCACTGCTTCACACGTTCCTTCTTCACCTTGGTTATTCCACATTCTTCACTGCCTCTCACGTTCCTTCTTCACCTTGGTTATTCCACATTCTTCACTGCTTCACACGTTCCTTCTTCACCTTGGTTATTCCACATTCTTCACTGCTTCACACGTTCCTCCTTCACCTTGGTTATTCCACATTCTTCACTGCTTCACACGTTCCTTCTTCACCTTGGTTATTCCACATTCTTCACTGCCTCTCACGTTCCTTCTTCACCTTGGTTATTCCACATTCTTCACTGTTCACACGTTCCTCCTTCACCTTGGTTATTCCACATTCTTCACTGCCTCTCACGTTCCTTCTTCACCTTGGTTATTCCACATTCTTCACTGCTTCACACGTTCCTCCTTCACCTTGGTTATTCCACATTCTTCACTGCTTCACACGTTCCTTCTTCACCTTGGTTATTCCACATTCTTCACTGCTTCACACGTTCCTTCTTCACCTTGGTTATTCCACATTCTTCACTGCCTCTCACGTTCCTTCTTCACCTTGGTTATTCCACATTCTTCACTGCTTCACACGTTCCTTCTTCACCTTGGTTATTCCACATTCTTCACTGCTTCACACGTTCCTTCTTCACCTTGGTTATTCCACATTCTTCACTGCTTCACACGTTCCTTCTTCACCTTGGTTATTCCACATTCTTCACTGCCTCTCACGTTCCTTCTTCACCTTGGTTATTCCACATTCTTCACTGCCTCACACGTTCCTTCTTCACCTTGGTTATTCCACATTCTTCACTGCTTCACACGTTCCTTCTTCACCTTGGTTATTCCACATTCTTCACTGCTTCACACGTTCCTTCTTCACCTTGGTTATTCCACATTCTTCACTGCTTCACACGTTCCTTCTTCACCTTGGTTATTCCACATTCTTCACTGCCTCTCACGTTCCTCCTTCACCTTGGTTATTCCTTATCTTTAGCAACGTTTTTTTTTTCCTCTTCTTCTCTCTCCTTACATTTATATATTAATTTCTATCTACTTTGAATTTTGGTTAAGTTTGTTGATTGCAAGTCCTTTGTTAACTTTTGGTAAGTGTTTTCATACCTGTGCTTAAAGCTGTGTATGGATCGTGCGTCCATCACTTGGCTGTAGAGCTTTAGCTTGATAACCAATCTAAGCTTGAAGAAGTCAGTTACCAGCTGACAAAGGCACTTGTCAATAAACACTTGGCCTTAAGGGTGTGTGTGTGTGTGTGTGTTACCAGCTGACAAAAGCACTTGTCAATAGATACTTTGCTTGAAGGGTGCGTGCGTGCGTGCGTGCGTGCGTGTGCACTTTTGAACACTTTCACAATTTTAAACAACGAAACGATGGATATATTTTAATTCGTAATCCTCTTGAGCGTTGTTTTGTTCGCCATTTTCCATTAGGTATTATCGTAGCGTCCCATTGGATAACGTACGTCATGGCGGATTAAGCAAGGATCAAACAACGAAATCACGAGTCTATATAAATTGATATGAATTGTTAAAAGCATTTAATCCCACTGGCTAGGTCATGATCAAACTGGTCCTGGACCAACTTTCCAATCATGCTGCTAGGGGGGTTCCCTTCACACTTCCCTTCACTGGCTAGGGCATGATCAAACTGGTCCTGGACCAACTTTCCAATCATGCTACTAGGGGGGTTCCCTTCACTGGCTAGGTCATGATCAAACTGGTCCTGGACCAACTTTCCAATCATGCTGCTAGGGGGGTTCCCTTCACACTTCCCTTCACTGGCTAGGGCATGATCAAACTGGTCCTGGACCAACTTTCCAATCATGCTGCTAGGGGGGTTCCCTTCACACTTCCCTTCACTGGCTAGGTCATGATCAAACTGGTCCTGGACCAACTTTCCAATCATGCTGCTAGGGGTTCCTTCACACTTCCTTCACTGGCTAGGGCATGATCAAACTGGTCCTGGACCAACTTTCCAATCATGCTACTAGGGGGTCTCCCTTCACTGGCTAGGTCATGATCAAACTGGTCCTGGACCAACTTTCCAATCATGCTGCTAGGGGTTCCCTTCACACTTCCTTCACTGGCTAGGGCATGATCAAACTGGTCCTGGACCAACTTTCCAATCATGCTGCTAGGGGGGTTCCCTTCACACTTCCCTTCACTGGCTAGGGCATGATCAAACTGGTCCTGGACCAACTTTCCAATCATGCTGCTAGGGGGTTCCCTTCACACTTCCCTTCACTGGTTAGGGCATGATCAAACCTGGTCCTGGACCAACTTTCCAATCATGCTGCTAGGGGTTCCCTTCACACTTCCCTTCACTGGTTAGGGCATGATCAAACTGGTCCTGGACCAACTTTCCAATCATGCTGCTACGGGGGTTCCCTTCACACTTCCCTTCGCTGGCTAGGGCATGATCAGCTGGTACTGGACCAACTTTCCAATCATGCTGCGCTGCTACGGGGGTTCCCTTCACACTTCCCTTCGCTGCCTAGGGCATGATCAAACTGGTCCTGGACCAAATTTCCAATCATGCTGCGCTGCTACGGGGGTTCCCTTCACTGGTTAGGGCATGATCACACTGGTCCTGGACCAACTTTCCAATCATGTTACTAGGGGGAGTTCCCTTCACTGGCTAGGTCTTGATCAAACTGGTCCTGGACCAACTTTCCAATCATGCTGCTACGGTGGTTCCCTTCACTGGCTAGGGCATGATCAAACTGGTCCTGGACCAACTTTCCAATCATTCTGCTGGGGGTTCCCTTCACACTTCCCTTCACTGGCTAGGGCATGATCAAACTGGTCCTGGACCAACTTTCCAATCATTCTGCTGGGGGTTCCCTTCACACTTCCCTTCACTGGCTAGGGCATGATCAAACTGGTCCTGGACCAACTTTCCAATCATTCTGCTGGGGGTTCCCTTCACACTTCTCTTCGCTGGCAGTGCTGCTACGGGGGGTTCCCTTTACACTTCCCTTCGCTGGCAGTGCTGCTTCGGGGTTCCTTCACCTTCCCTTCGCTGGCAGTGCTGCTACGGGGGGTTACCTTCACACTTCCCTTCGCTGGCAGTGCTGCTACGGGGTTCCCTTCACACTTCTCTTCGCTGGCAGTGCTGCTACGGGGTTCCCTTCACACTTCTCTTCGCTGGCAGTGCTGCTACGGGGGGTTCCCTTTACACTTCCCTTCGCTGGCAGTGCTGCTTCGGGGGTTCCCTTCACACTTCCCTTCGCTGGCAGTGCTGCTACGGGGGGTTACCTTCACACTTCCCTTCGCTGGCAGTGCTGCTACGGGGGTTCCCTTCACACTTCTCTTCGCTGGCAGTGCTGCTACGGGGGTTCCCTTCACACTTCTCTTCGCTGGCAGTGCTGCTACGGGGGTTCCCTTCACACTTCCCTTCGCTGGCAGTGCTGCTTCGGGGGTTCCCTTCACACTTCCCTTCGCTGGCAGTGCTGCTACGGGGGGTTCCCTTCACACTTCCCTTCGCTGGCAGTGCTGCTACGGGGGTTCCCTTCACACTTACCTTCGCTGGCAGTGCTGCTATGGGGTTCCCTTCACACTTCCCTTCGCTGGCAGTGCTGCTATCGGGGTTCCCTTCACACTTCCCTTCGCTGGCAGTGCTGCTATGGGGTTCCCTTCACACTTCCCTTCGCTGGCAGTGCTGCTATCGGGGTTCCCTTCACACTTCCCTTCGCTGGCAGTGCTGCTATGGGGTTCCCTTCACACTTCCCTTCGCTGGCAGTGCTGCTATCGGGGTTCCCTTCACACTTCCCTTCGCTGGCAGTGCTGCTATGGGGTTCCCTTCACACTTCCCTTCGCTGGCAGTGCTGCTACGGCTCTTTCTCATAGGAAGCAGATACTGATTTTTTTTGGGGGGTTCTCTTAAGTTTTGAATTAGGAATAGGCCTATAGTGTACTCACCTAATTGTGGTTGCAGGGGTCGAGACTCAGCTCCTGGCCCCGCCTCTTCGCTGTCCGCTACTGGGTCTCTGCTCTCCCTGCTCCATGAGCTTTATCATACCTCGTCTTAAAACTATGTATGGTTCCTGCCTCCACTATATCTTTCTCTAGACTATTCCACTTCCTAACTACTCTGTGGCTGAAGAAATGCTTCCTAACATCCCTTTGACTCATCTGAGTCTTCAGCTTCCAGTTGTGTCCCCTTGTTTCTGTGTTCCCTCTCTGGAACATCCTGTCCCTGTCTACCTTGTGTGTGTGTGTGTTTGTAGTTGAGTGTGTATTTGTATGTGTATTTGAGATTGTATTTGAGATTGTATTTGAGTGTGTATTTGTATGTGTATTTGAGATTGTATTTGAGTTTGTATTTGAGATTGTATTTGAGATTGTATTTGAGTGTATTTGTATATTAACATAAACTACACGACTTGTCCAGGGACATTAATAGTGGTGTTGGCATTTTGCATTTTTTTTGGAACGTCGAAAATTAGACGTTGGTGACGGAACTAATAGAGGAACAGGTTCCCCTGAGTGTTGCCAGTTCCTCAAGACTGTTCACCTGGCACAACACCTGATCACCACTCTTGATCCACTCGACTGTTGATCCAAAGACCTCAGCTATCCAAAGTTCCCTTGACTCGAAGCTAAACGCCTCTCGTCTACCAGGCGCTCTACCACTCCTACCGTTTACCGTTACTTAAACAACAGGAGCAACAGTGTCTCGTGTGTAGTTTTTACTAAGCTGGAAGAACAGGTTTATTACTAATTATTTTCAAGGGTAAAACCACTTTTCTCTCTACCTGCAGAAAAAAATATTGTCCAATTTCCATTATTTTAAATTACGTAGATATCTTCCAATGTGGCTCTTATTGTTTCTGTATATACACCGACTAGTGCCTCTGTATATACACCGACTAGTGCCTCTGTATATACACTGACTAGTGCCTCTGTATATACACTGACTAGTGCCTCTGTATATACACTGACTAGTGCCTCTGTATATACACTGAATAGTGCCTCTGTATATACACTGACTAGTGCATCTATATATACACTGAATAGTGCCTCTGTATATACACTGACTAGTGCCTCTGTATATACACTGACTAGTGCCTCTGTATATACACTGACTAGTGCCTCTGTATATACACTGACTAGTGCCTCTGTATATACACTGACTAGTGCATCTATATATACACTGACTAGTGCCTCTGTATATACACTGACTAGTGCCTCTGTATATACACTGACTATCTACGTACTATGTACTCCCTAGATTAAGAACTACTAGAGTACCAGCAGCTGTAGCAGCGTCTGCTAGAGTACCAGCAGCTGTAGCACCACTAAACCTCTCTCCTCCCATCACTACCACCACCACCATCACCACAATCACCACCACTACCACCATCACCACCACTACCACCATCACCACCACTACCACCATCACCACCACCACCACCACACCACCACCACCACCACTACTACCACCATCACCACCACCACCACCACCACCACCACCACCACTACTACCACCATCACCACCACCATCACCACAATCACCACCACTACCACCATCACCACCACTACCACCATCACCACCACTACCACCATCACCACCACTACCACCATCACCACCACTACCACCATCACCACCACTACCACCATCACCACCACCACTACTACCACCACCACCACCACCACTACTACCACCACCACCACTACTACCACCATTTCTCCTCTTTGCTTCCCCATTTGGCACAAGATTCACTAACATAAAAATATCGGGCACAGTGCCCCCTCGGTGCCCCGGACACTGCGCCCCCTTCATATACCTCCAAGAATGGTACCCCGGGTGTCTGCATGGGACCCGTTGCTCATTGGCAATGACTCTGACTCACAATCCAAGTTTTTGGGATCAATCCTGGGCCAGTCGAGACGAATGGACATGTTTCCTTACTCTTACTGCTGCCCATGTTCACCTAGCAGTAAGTAGGTACCTGGGTGTTAGTAACCTTACACCTGCTGTCACTGTTCACCTAGCAGTAAGTAGGTACCTGGGTGTTAGTTACCTTACACCTGCTGTCACTGTTCACCTAGCAGTAAGTAGGTACCTGGGTGTTAGTAACCTTACACCTGCTGTCACTGTTCACCTAACAGTAAGTAGGTACCTGGGTGTTAGTAACCTTACACCTGCTGTCACTGTTCACCTAGCAGTAAGTAGGTACCTGGGTGTTAGTAACCTTACACCTGCTGTCACTGTTCACCTAGCAGTAAGTAGGTACATGGGTGTTAGTAACCTTACACCTGTTGTCACTGTTCACCTAGCAGTAAGTAGGTACCTGGGTGTTAGTAACCTACCTACTGTCACTGTTCACTAGCAGTAAGTAGGTACCTGGGTGTTAGTAACCTTCCTGCTGTCACTGTTCACCTAGCAGTAAGTAGGTACCTGGGTGTTAATAACCTACCTGCTGTCACTGTTCACCTAGCAGTAAGTAGGTACCTGGTTGTTAGTAACCTTACACCTGCTATCACTGTTCACCTAGCAATAAGTAGGTACCTGGGTGTTAGTAACCTACCTGTTGTCACTGTTCACCTAGCAGTAAGTAGGTACCTGGGTGGTAATAACCTACCTGCTGTCACTGTTCACCTAGCAGTAAGTAGGTACGTGGGTGTTAGTAACCTTACACGTGCTGTCACTGTTCACCTAGCAGTGAGTAGGTACCTGGGTGTTAGTAACCTTACACCTGCTGTCACTGTTCACCTAGCAGTAAGTAGGTACCTGGGTGTTAGTAACCTTACACCTGCTGTCACTGTTCACCTAGCAGTAAGTAGGTACGTGGGTGTTAGTAACCTTACACCTGCTGTCACTGTTCACCTAGCAGTAAGTAGGTACCTGGTGTTAGTAACCTTACACCTGCTGTCACTGTTCACCTAGTAGTAAGTAGGTACCTGGTGTTAGTAACCTTACACCTGCTGTCACTGTTCACCTAGCAGTAAGTAGGTACCTGGGTGGTAATAACCTACCTGCTGTCACTGTTCACCTAGCAGTAAGTAGGTACGTGGGTGTTAGTAACCTTACACGTGCTGTCACTGTTCACCTAGCAGTGAGTAGGTACCTGGGTGTTAGTAACCTTACACCTGCTGTCACAGTTTACCTAGCAGTAAGTAGGTACCTGGGTGTTAGTAACCTTACACCTGCTGTCACTGTTTACCTAGCAGTAAGTAGGTACCTGGGTGTTAGCAACCTTACACCTGCTGTCACTGTTCACCTAGCAGTAAGTAGGTACGTGGGTGTTAGTAACCTTACACCTGCTGTCACTGTTCACCTATCAGTAAGTAGGTACCTGGGTGTTAGTAACCTTACACCTGCTGTCACTGTTCACCTAGCAGTAAGTAGGTACCTGGGTGTTAGTAACCTTACACCTGCTGTCACTGTTCACCTAGCAGTAAGTAGGTACGTGGGTGTTAGTAACCTTACACCTGCTGTCACTGTTCACCTAGCAGTAAGTAGGTACCTGGTGTTAGTAACCTTACACCTGCTGTCACTGTTCACCTAGTAGTAAGTAGGTACGTGGGTGTTAGTAACCTTACACCTGCTGTCACTGTTCACCTAGCAGTAAGTAGGTACGTGGGTGTTAGTAACCTTACACCTACTGTCACTGTTCACCTAGCAGTAAGTAGGTACGTGGGTGTTAGTAACCTTACACCTGCTGTCACTGTTCACCTAGCAGTAAGTAGGTACCTGGGTGTTAGTAACCTTACACCTGCTGTCACTGTTCACCTAGCAGTAAGTAGGTACGTGGGTGTTAGTAACCTTACACCTGCTGTCACTGTTCACCTAGCAGTAAGTAGGTACCTGGGTGTTAGTAACCTTACACCTGCTGTCACTGTTCACCTAGCAGTAAGTAGGTACGTGGGTGTTAGTAACCTTACACCTGATGTCACTGTTCACCTAGCAGTAAGTAGGTACGTGGGTGTTAGTAACCTTACACCTGCTGTCACTGTTCACCTAGCAGTAAGTAGGTACGTGGGTGTTAGTAACCTTACACCTGCTGTCACTGTTCACCTAGCAGTAAGTAGGAACGTGGGTGTTAGTAACCTTACACCTGTTGTCACTGTTCACCTAGCAGTAAGTAGGTACGTGGGTGTTAGTAACCTTACACCTGCTGTCACTGTTAACCTAGCAGTAAGTAGGTACGTGGGTGTTAGTAACCTTACACCTGCTGTCACTATTCACCTAGCAGTAAGTAGGTACCTGGGTGTTAGTTACCTTACACCTGCTGTCACTGTTCACCTAGCAGTAACTTAGAATAACATGAACGTTGATACTAATATGGAGCACTGTGAACACTGATGTTGTGGTAGCCAGGCTTAGCATCAGTAACAAGTACCTCTGAGAGTCTGGCAGTGTTGTGTCCCTGGCCAGAGACACAAGTTATATTGAAAAATTCCATATTCCCTGTATGTCTAGGTAGGATTTTATATGTTGTATAGCTAACTAGCCATCCTCTCATTAACATGCCAGGAATTCGCGCCTTACCACAAGTGGCGCCTCGATTCCTGGATTTAGTCTTCTGGCCCACATGAGGTTCCCTAGTGACCCTCCAGCACCTTGAACTGTATCACACAGAAGCTGCTCGGAGCAAGTGTGTGTTGCAGTATTGTAGACACTGGTGTTTGTCTCTAGTTCTGTCAGGAGCGAGTCTTCGTGTGTTGCAGTATTGTAGACACTGGTGCTTGACTCTAGTTCTGTCAGGAGCGAGTCTGCGTGTGTTGCAGTATTGTAGACACTGGTGCTTGACTCTAGTTCTGTCAGGAGCGAGTCTGCGTGTGTTGCAGTATTGTAGACACTGGTGCTTGACTCTAGTTCTGTCAGGAGCGAGTCTTCGTGTGTTGCAGTATTGTAGACACTGGTGCTTGTCTCTAGTTCTGTCAGGAGCGAGTCTTCGTGTGTTGCAGTATTGTAGACACTGGTGCTTGTCTCTAGTTCTGTCAGGAGCGAGTCTTCGTGTGTTGCAGTATTGTAGACACTGGTGCTTGTCTCTAGTTCTGTCAGGAGCGAGTCTGCGTGTGTTGCAGTATTGTAGACACTGGTGTTTGTCTGTGGCTCTGCCAGGAGCGAGTCTGCGTGTGTTGCAGTATTGTAGACACTGGTGTTTGTCTGTGGCTCTGCTAGGAGCGAGTCTGCTTGTGTTGCAGTATTGTAGACACTGGTGTTTGTCTCTGGCTCTGCCAGGAGCGAGTCTGCGTGTGTTGCAGTATTGTAGACACTGGTGTTTGTGGCTCTGCCAGGAGCGAGTCTGCGTGTGTTGCAGTATTGTAGACACTGGTGTCTGTGGCTCTGCCAGGAGCGAGTCTGCGTGTGTTGCGTTATTGTAGACACTGGTGTCTGTGGCTCTGCCAGGAGCGAGTCTGTGTGTGTTGCAGTATTGTAGACACTGGTGTCTGTGGTTCTGCCAGGAGCGAGTCTGCGTATGTTGCAGTATTGTAGACACTGGTGTCAGTGGCTCTGCCAGGAGCGAGTCTGCGTGTGTTGCAGTATTGTAGACACTAGTGTTTGTCTCTAGTTCTGCCAGGAGCGAGTCTGCGTGTGTTGCAGTATTGTAGACACTGGTGTCTGTGGCTCTGCCAGGAGCGAGTCTGCGTGTGTTGCAGTGTTGTAGACACTGGTGTTTGTGGCTCTGCCAGGAGCGAGTCTGCGTGTGTTGCAGTATTGTAGACACTGGTGTCTGTGGCTCTGCCAGGAGCGAGTCTGCGTGTGTTGCAGTATTGTAGACACTGGTGTCTGTGGCTCTGCCAGGAGCGAGTCTGCGTGTGTTGCAGTATTGTAGACACTGGTGTTTGTCTGTGGCTCTGCCAGGAGCGAGTCTGCGTGTGTTGCAGTATTGTAGACACTGGTGTTTGTCTGTGGCTCTGCCAGGAGCGAGTCTGCGTGTGTTGCAGTATTGTAGACACTGGTGTTTGTCTGTGGCTCTGCCAGGAGCGAGTCTGCGTGTGTTGCAGTATTGTAGACACTGGTGTTTGTCTGTGGCTCTGCCAGGAGCGAGTCTGCGTGTGTTGCAGTATTGTAGACACTGGTGTTTGTCTGTGGCTCTGCCAGGAGCGAGTCTGCGTGTGTTGCAGTATTGTAGACACTGGTGTTTGTCTGTGGCTCTGCCAGGAGCGAGTCTGCGTGTGTTGCAGTATTGTAGACACTGGTGTTTGTCTGTGGCTCTGCCAGGAGCGAGTCTGCGTGTGTTGCAGTATTGTAGACACTGGTGTTTGTCTCTGGCTCTGCCAGGAGCGAGTCAGAGGTGTGTTGGTAATTTCCCGTATGAATGGAAGGATGACGTTGAAGAGTCGGGGATCTCTGACACTCATCGAGTTTACTCGTCGCGTTCCTGTTTTTTATTAAAGGTACCATCTGCCAAGTTTCTTGTCATGTGGAGTACCATCTGCCAAGTTTCTTGTCATGTGGAGTACCATCTGCCAAGTTTCTTGTCATGTGGAGTACCATCTGCCAAGTTTCTTGTCATGTGGAGTACCATCTGCCAAGTTTCTTGTCATGTGGAGTACCATCTGCCAAGTTTCTTGTCATGTGGAGTACCATCTGCCAAGTTTCTTGTCATGTGGAGTACCATCTGCCAAGTTCGTTGTCATGTGGAGTAGCATCTGCCAAGTTTCTTGTCATGTGGAGTACCATCTGCCAAGTTTCTTGTCATGTGGAGTACCATCTGCCAAGTTCGTTGTCATGTGGAGTAGCATCTGCCAAGTTCGTTGTCATGTGGAGTACCATCTGCCAAGTTCGTTGTCATGTGGAGTAGCATCTGCCAAGTTTCTTGTCATGTGGAGTACCATCTGCCAAGTTTCTTGTCATGTGGAGTACCATCTGCCAAGTTCGTTGTCATGTGGAGTACCATCTGCCAAGTTCGTTGTCATGTGGAGTACCATCTGCCAAGTTCGTTGTCATGTGGAGTACCATCTGCCAAGTTCGTTGTCATGTGGAGTACCATCTGCCAAGTTCGTTGTCATGTGGAGTACCATCTGCCAAGTTCGTTGTCATGTGGAGTACCATCTGCCAAGTTCGTTGTCATGTGGAGTTCTCAGTGTTAAAGTTTGGGAACATTCCCTCCAGTATTTTTCAGGTGTTTATTAGTGTGTACCTTACTCGTTTAAATTCGAAGGAATACAGTTGAGGAGTCTCCGGTGTTAACAGTAGTTGACATGCTTTGTCCTCTACTCTGTTACCATCTTCAGTTCCTGCATTATTCCTTGAGGAAACAGTTGAAGGTTGTCCTGGTTAAGCATCAGTGCTGTGTGAAGTCCATTGGAAGACTTGCTTTATATCCGCCTGAAGATTCGTTGCGTCTTGGACGGTCGACACTCACAGATTCTTGTCATCAATAGTGTATGTTACAGTGCTGCTATGATTTATATCCATGTTTATGTCTGATATAACACTCATAAATATAAGTTAGGCGAGTATCTTGCTTTGAGGAACACATCTTTTCACTGTGTCAGCCTCCGACGTCACTCTTTACTATACTTCTCTCTGACTTCTATTTGTTAAGAAGTTAAGTATCCATCTGCCCACTTTTCCAGTTATGTTTTTTTGCACGTGTTTTGTGGGCTATCACATCATTTTCGCATCTATCAAATGCTTCTGCAAACTTAGTGTAGACTGAATCATTAGTTAACTTGTAATCCAGAGCATCCACGACCGCATCGTAATGGTGTAGCAGTTGTTGAAGGTAGGAGCGACCTTGTGTAATCCTGTGCTGCCCTGGCTTGTACAACTCTTGTGATTGTCATCCTTGTTTCTTGAAGACTTGTTCAAAGATTGTGATAATGTGTGAAGTCATGGCCATTGTCAGTTTGGTATATACACACACTGACTGAAGTTGTACTAGCCAGGATTAGACTTTGTTACAGGTACTTCTGCCAGTTTGGTATATACACACACTGACTGAAGGTGTACTAGCCAGGATTAGACTTTATTACAGGTACTTCTGCCAGTTTGGTATATACACAGGTAATAAAGTAAATACAAAGTATTTGTTCATACAAGATCATCATCTTGAACATTAAGTGCATTTATAATGTTTGTGTGTGTATTGACGTAGCTGTGTAACGTAGTTAGCGGCGATGTACAAGTTAGAGGTAATGTAGCGACTGTAATGGAAATCTAGCGTGTGTAGCAGCGGTGTAGGGAATGTAGCAGCGGAATAGCGGCAGTGTGGCGACTGTAGCGGAAGTCTAGCGTGTGTAGCGGCAGTGTAGGGAATGTAGCGGCGGAATAGCGGCAGTGTGGCGACTGTAGCGGAAGTCTAGCGTGTGAGCGGCAGTGTAGGGAATGTAGCGGCAGAATAGCGGCAGTGTGGCGACTGTAGCGGAAGTCTAGCGTGTGTAGCGGCAGTGTAGGGAATGTAGCGGCGGAATAGCGGCAGTGTGGCGACTGTAGCGGAAGTCTAGCGTGTGTAGCGGCAGTGTAGGGAATGTAGCGGCGGAATAGCGGCAGTGTGGCGACTGTAGCGGAAGTCTAGCGTGTGTAGCGGCAGTGTAGGGAATGTAGCGGCGGAATAGCGGCAGTGTGGCGACTGTAGCGGAAGTCTAGCGTGTGTAGCGGCAGTGTAGGGAATGTAGCGGCAGAATAGCGGCAGTGTGGCGACTGTAGCGGAAGTCTAGCGTGTGTAGTGGCAGTGTAGGGAATGTAGCGGCGGAATAGCGGCAGTGTGGCGACTGTAGCGGAAGTCTAGCGTGTGTAGCGGCAGTGTAGGGAATGTAGCGGCGGAATAGCGGCAGTGTGGCGACTGTAGCGGAAGTCTAGCGTGTGTAGCGGCAGTGTAGGGAATGTAGCGGCAGTGAAGCGACTGTAGTAACATTGTCCCTTAAAAACAAACAGGTCACTTAAAAACCAAACAGGTCACTTAAAAACCAAACAGGTCACTTAAAAACCAAACAGGTCACTTAAAAACCAAACAGGTCACTTAAAAACCAAACAGGTCACTTAAAAACCAAACAGGTCACTTTAAAAACCAAACAGATGGGAAGAATAGACTAGCCAACAATATTCTCAGATTCATTGATAAGAAGTATTTCTATGACAAATCATTTAACAATCAGTATGAAGCTCAACCCAGCTCTCTTCAGCTCTTCTGGAGAGTTTCAACACAACACGGACACAGGAGTATCTCTTAGATATACCAGGTGTTCCACTCAACCTGTACACCAACTCCATGATAATGCAGATGTAAGAAGTTGTTGTTCTGACAGCAGCTGTAAGAACACAAGAAGCTGTCAGCTCTGACCTCAACCTTGCTTATGTTAATTATCGTCATTGCCACTTTATTATCAGTAGTGGCGGTGTAGTGGCAGTGCCGCTGTATAGCGGCAGTACACCTACTGTGTAGTAGCTACTATGCAGTGGCTGTAGCGGCAGTGTATCGACTGTAGCAGCAGTGTAACTATTATGAAGTGGCTGTAGCGGCAGTGTATCTACTTTAGCAGCAGTGTAACTATTATGTAGTGGCTATAGCGACTGTAGCGATCATGTAGCGGCAATGTAGCGATGATGTATTGACTGTAGCGGAGGTGTATGTACTGTAGTGGCAGTATAGAGATGGTGTAGCGACTGAAGCGGTAATGTATCTACTGTTGAGGCAGTGTAGCGACAATGTAACAACTGTAACGGCAATGTAGCAACTGTACCTTACCTTTGATGAGTTCCAAGAGTCTGCTCCCGTCTGGTGTTAGCCTGATCAACCAGGTTGTTGCTGCTGGAGGCCCGCTGCCCCATATATCCATCACAGCCTGCTTGATCTGGCACTTGATGAAGATACTTGTCCAGTTTCCTCTTGAAGACTTCTACACTTGTTCCAGCTGTGTTTCTGATATGATAAGATATTGAATAATCCGGGGCCACTGATGTTGATACAGTGTTCTCTTATTGTGACCATCGCACCCCTGCTTTTCACTGGGTTTATTTTACACTTCCTCCCATATCTAGTATGTTGTTGTGGCAGTGTGCAGATTTGAGACCAGGTCCTCGAGTACTTTCCAGGTATATATTATGTATCTCTCCTCCGCTCCAGTGAGTACATATTCAAGACTTTAAGGTGTTCCAGGTAATTTAAATGGCGTAAACGATCTGTATTTGTTCCAGCACTGATATTGCCCTGCCCTGAACGGGGCCGTCAACACCGAGCAATATTCCAAATGGGGAGCAATAGCGATTTAGAATATGTCACCATTGGCATTATTTCCCTTGTTTTGAAGACTCTCATTACCCATCCCAGGTCTTTCACGTTCTATTTCGTTCTATTTGGTGACCCTCTTGAGTTTTGTATACAGTGTTCCTTTTGAGTTCTTCATTCTTTCCATACCTCAGCAGCTGGAACTTATCACCACTGAACGTCATGTTCTCCACTGCCTGTAATTTTTCAGTGTCTTCTACCGTAGTGACGTTCATGTTTATTTTAGTGTCATCTGCAAATGATTATACAAAACTGTGACGGGTGTTTTTATCTATGTCTGCTATGAGGATGAGAAACAGCAGAGGTGCCAGGACAGTGCCTTGGGGCACTGAGCTTTTGACGGCTTTTGATGGCTTTTGCTCTATTTACTACAACTTTTTGTGTTCTGTGCTAGGAACACGAAAATCCATCTGCCTACCTTCCCCGTAATGCCCATGGCCCTCATTTTGTGCGCTATCACTCCATGATCGCATTTGTCAAACACCTTTGCAAAATCTGTGTACATCACATCTGCGTTTTGGTCGTCTTCCAACGCCTCCGTAATTGTGATAATGGTTCAGCAGGTGTGACAGGCATGATCGTCCCGCTGTAAAGCCATGCTGGTTTGTGTTATTCCGGTTGTGCTGGTCCATGAAGTTTGTAATCTGCCGTCTCATCACTTTCTAATATTTTTATGATGTGAGAAGTGAGGGCTACTGGTGTGTAATTTTTAGCTAATGCTCTACTACCTCTATTATGTAAAGGAGCTGTGTCTGTGCTCTTTAAGGCCTCTACAAGAAACTGATTACCCAACAGTCATACCTATATCAGAAGCATTTTTCAACATACGGGTTTAGAGCTGTGAGATGCTAGTACCAACAACTTGACTTATCCAGCCATCAAGTAACACGCCTGCAACTAGGATCAGGGGGCACAGGTGAATATTTCACCTAAATCTAGGCTCTTTCTCCAGAAAATACTGAGGGTTCGTGCTACTGGTACTTCGCACTTTTTTTTATTTATAAATAAGGCATTCCATGAATCTGGTCCAGGTGCTGAGTGGGTGGGCATGTTTTTCATTTCTTTTTCGAAATCTGTGGGATTTATAGCAATGATAGTTGGTCTGCGCTGCCTTCTGCTGGAGTGACAATTGTTCCTGCATTTTCTACCTTGCCGTCATTTAGTGGGTTGCTGAACACCGACACATACTGTTCTTTTAGGATTTCACTCATTTCCTGTTCATCGTCAGTATATGAGTCTCCTCTCAATAATGGTCCAGTTCTACAGGTCTTCTTAGCTTGGATTTTGCATGGGAATAGAAATATTTTGGGTTTCTTGCAATATCCTGTATGGCCGTATGTTCGCTTTGTATTTCTTGTGTTAGGTATGACATCTTAAGGTAATTCAGTGATCTCTCCTTCGTTGCCATATTTATGTTTTTAAGCAGTTCGGTGACCCTTAAGAACAACAGGAACTTTGTTAAGTTAGGCACAGGAATTAACAAATGGACGTCTGTACAGCAAACTGAATTGTTTGCCATCCTAATGGCGCTAAAGCTAACTTATGACACAGCTTGACGCTATAATTATTACTGATTCTATGTCATCACTGAAGACTTACATAGTGACCCTAACAACATGCTCGTTGGAGAAGCCAAATATACATACTCAAAAAATTCGGGAAAGGGGAATTAATGTACAATTGTTCTGGATTCCATCATACATTGGATTACTCCTTCATGATAAAGTTGATATGTTAGCCAACAAAAGTACCCTGGAGTTTACCTGGAGAGGGTTTCGGGGGTCAACGCCCCCGCGGCCACGAAAGTGAATGTTATAGGAATGCAGTTAGAAGGCTGAGTACATCTATAACCCACTATGATAACATGAACGTTGATAAGTATGTTTATGAAGCAATGTGAACACTGACTGATGTTGTAGTGGCCAGGCTTAGGCTTGGCTACAAGTACTGACTGATGTTGTAGTGGCCAAGAGACTTTTATAGGCTTGGTTACAAGTACTGACTGATGTTGTAGTGGCCAGGCTTAGGCTTGGTTACAAGTACTGACTGATGTTGTAGTGGCCAGGCTTAGGCTTGGTTACAAGTACTGACTGATGTTGTAGTGGCCAGGCTTAGGCTTGGTTACAAGTACTGACTGATGTTGTAGTGGCCAGGCTTAGGCTTGGTTACAAGTACTGACTGATGTTATAGTGGCCAGGCTTAGGCTTGGTTACAAGTACTGACTGATGTTGTAGTGGCCAAGCTTAGGCTTGGTTACAAGTACTGACTGATGTTGTAGTGGCCAGGCTTAGGCTTGGTTACAAGTACTGACTGATGTTGTAGTGGCCAGGCTTAGCTTGGTTCAAGTACTGCTGATGTTAGCAGGCAGTTGAAGTACTGACTGATGTTGTAGTAGCCAGGCTTAGGCTTGGTTCAAGTACTGACTGATGTTGTAGTAGCCAGGCTTAGGCTTGGTTACAAGTACTGACTGATGTTGTAGTAGCCAGGGCTTAGGGCTTGGTTACAAGTACTGACTGATGTTGTAGTAGCCAGGCTTAGGCTTGGTTACAAGTACTGACTGATGTTGTAGTGGCCAGCTTAGGCTTGGTTACAAGTACTGACTGATGTTGTAGTAGCCAGGCTTAGGCTTGGTCTACAAGTACTTCTATTTTGGCAGCTTGGGACAACTACGATGTGATCAGGACTTAACTGCAAATATTGGTCAGGCCTATTGCTTAATTGTCCACTTATTGAGGAATATAGATATACAGTATAATAACCTATGTGACATTTTAAGATATTAATGAAAATAAGATACCAGATATACTAAGCAAATTTCCTAAATTTGCTTGTAACAGATAAGTGAACTATAGATATACATCCAAATGCACTCCTGTTAACCCTTTTTTGAGGCCTAGTTCCTAGGCCTTTTGTGTGTATCTATGCCCTTGCGCTGCCCCCCACAGGGTATATAAGAGGTGCACAATAAACTAGCCATTTCGGTGGCAAACTCTAAAATCTAATTTGTAGCGGCAGTGTATCGATATTGTAGTGTCGGTAGCGGTGATGTAGCGGCAGTGTAATGATTGTGGCAGTGTAATGATTGTAGTGATGTAGCGGCAGTGTAACGATATTGAAGTGTCTGTAGTGGTGTAGCGGCAGTGTAATGATTGTAGTGGAGATGTAGCGGCAGTGTAATGATTGTAGCAGTGATGTAGCAGCAGTGTAACGATATTAAAGTGTCTGTAGTGGTGATTTAGTAGTGTAGCGGCAGTGTAATTATTATAGCGGTGATGTAGCAGCATTGTAATGATTGTAGCAGCGATGTAGCGGCAGTGTAACGATATTAAAGTGTCTGTAGTGGTGATTTAGTGATGTAGTGGCAGTTTAATGATTGTAGCGGTAATGTAGCGGCAGTGTAATAATTGTTGCAGTGATGTAGTGGCAGTGTAATGATTGTAGTGATGTAGTGTCAGTGTAATGATTATAGTGATGTAGTGGCAGTGTAATGATTGTAGCGGTGATGTAGTGGCAGTATAATAATTGTAGAAGTGATGTAGTGAGTAGTGACTATAGCGGTGATTTAGTGGCATTGTAATGATTGTAGCAGTGATGTAGCAGCAGTGTAATGATTGTAGTGATGTAGTGGCAGTGTAATGATTGTAGTGGTGATAAGGTGGCAGTGTAATAATTGTAGAAGTGATGTAGTGACTATGGCGGTGATTTAGTGGCATTGTAATGATTGTTGCAGTGATGTAGCGGCATTGTAATGATTGTAACGGTGATGTAGTGGCAGTGTAATAATTGTAGCAGTGATGTAGCGCAGTGAAATGATTGTAGTGATGTAGTGGCAGTGAAATAATTGTAGCAGTGATGTAGCGGCAGTGTAATGATTGTAGTGATAGTGACAGTGTAATGATTGTAGCGGTGATGTAGCGGAAGTGTAATGATTGTAGCGGTGATGTAGTGACAGTGTAATGATTGTAGCAGTGATGTAGTGACAGTGTAATGATTGTAGCGGTGATGTAGCAGCAGTGTAATGGCTGTAGCTGTGATTTACTGATGTAGCGGCAGAGTAATAACTGTAGCGGTGATTTAGTGGTGTACCAGCAGTGTAATGAAAGTAGCGGTGATGTAGAGGCAGTGTAGTGAAGGTAGCGGTGATGTAGCGGCAGCGTAGTAAAGGTAACAGTGATATACCATTTATAGAGGTGATGTAGCGGCAGTGTAGTGAAGGTAGAGGTGATGTAGAGGCAGTGTAGTGAAGGTAGAGGTGATGTAGAGGCAGTGTAGTGAAGGTAGAGGTGATGTAGAGGCAGTGTAGTGAAGGTAGAGGTGATGAAGCGGCAGTGTAGTGAAGGTAGAGGTGATGTAGCGGCAGTGTAGTGAAGGTAGAGTGATGTAGCGGCAGTGTAGTGAAGGTAGAGGTGATGTAGAGGCAGTGTAGTGAAGGTAGAGGTGATGTAGCGGCAGTGTAGTGAAGGTAGAGGTGATGTAGCGGCAGTGTAGTGAAGGTAGAGAGTGAGTGAGTAGTGGTGATTAGCGCAGTGTAGTGAAGGTAGAGGTGATGTAGCGGCAGTGTAGTGAAGGTAGAGGTGATGTAGCGGCAGTGTAGTGAAGGTAGCGGTGATGTAGCGCAGTGTAGTGAAGGTAGAGGTGATGTAGCGGCAGTGTAGTGAAGGTAGAGGTGATGTAGCGGCAGTGTAGTGAAGGTAGAGGTGATGTAGAGGCAGTGTAGTGAAGGTAGCGGTGATGAAGCGGCAGTGTAGTGAAGGTAGAGGTGATGTAGCGGCAGTGTAGTGAAGGTAGAGGTGATGTAGCGGCAGTGTAGTGAAGGTAGAGGTGATGTAGAGGCAGTGTAGTGAAGGTAGAGGTGATGTAGCGGCAGTGTAGTGAAGGTAGAGGTGATGTAGCGGCAGTGTAGTGAAGGTAGCGGTGATGTAGCGGCAGTGTAGTGAAGGTAGAGGTGATGTAGCGGCAGTGTAGTGAAGGTAGAGGTGATGTAGAGGCAGTGTAGTGAAGGTAGAGGTGATGTAGCGGCAGTGTAGTGAAGGTAGAGTGATGTAGAGGCAGTGTAGTGAAGGTAGCGGTGATGTAGCGGCAGTGTAGTGAAGGTAGAGGTGATGTAGCGGCAGTGTAGTGAAGGTAGGGTGATGTAGCAGGCAGTGTAGTGAAGGTAGAGGTGATGTAGAGGCAGTGTAGTGAAGGTAGAGTGATTAGCGGCAGTGTAGTGAAGGTAGGGTGATGTAGCGGCAGTGTAGTGAAGGTAGAGGTGATGTAGAGGCAGTGTAGTGAAGGTAGAGGTGATGAGCGGCAGTGTAGTGAAGTAGAGGTGATGTAGCGGCAGTGTAGTGAAGGTAGCGGGGATGTAGCGGCAGTGTAGTGAAGGTAGAGGTGATGTAGCGGCAGTGTAGTGAAGGTAGAGGTGATGTGCAGGCAGTGTAGTGAAGGTAGAGGTGATGTAGGGCAGTGTAGTGAAGGTAGAGGTGATGTAGCGGCAGTGTAGTGAAGGTAGAGGTGATGTAGCGGCAGTGTAGTGAAGGAGGTGATGTAGAGGCAGTGTAGTGAAGGTAGGGTGATGAGCGGCAGTGTAGTGAAGGTAGAGGTGATGTAGCGGCAGTGTAGTGAAGGTAGAAGTGATGAGCGGCAGTGTAGTGAAGGTAGAGGTGATGTAGCGGCAGTGTAGTGAAGGTAGAGGTGATGTAGAGGCATGTAGTGAAGGTAGAGGTGATGTAGCGGCAGTGTAGTGAAGGTAGCGGGGATGTAGCGCAGTGTAGTGAAGGTAGAGGTGATGTAGCGGCAGTGTAGTGAAGGTAGAGTGATGTAGGGCAGTGTAGTGAAGGTAGCGGTGATGTAGCGGCAGTGTAGTGAAGGTAGAGGTGATGTAGCGGCAGTGTAGTGAAGGTAGAAGTGATGTAGCGGCAGTGTAGTGAAGGTAGCGGTGATGTAGCGGCAGTGTAGTGAAGGTAGAGGTGATGTAGCGGCAGTGTAGTGAAGGTAGAGGTGATGTAGCGGCAGTGTAGTGAAGGTAGAGGTGATATAGCGGCAGTGTAGTGAAGGTAGAGGTGATGTAGCGGCAGCGTAGTGAAGGTAGAGGGGATGTAGCGGCAGTGTAGTGAAGGTAGCGGTGATGTAGCGGCAGTGTAGTGAAGGTAGAGGTGATGTAGCGGCAGTGTAGTGAAGGTAGCGGTGATGTAGCGGCAGTGTAGTGAAGGTAGAGGTGATATAGCGGCAGTGTAGTGAAGGTAGAGGTGATGTAGCGGCAGCGTAGTGAAGGTAGAGGTGATGTAGCGGCAGTGTAGTGAAGGTAGCGGTGATGTAGCGGCAGTGTAGTGAAGGTAGCGTCATTGTAGCGGTAACGTAAGGGGTGTAGTAACCATCGCTGTGGCGGTGTATCGGCAATGTAGCGTCTGTGACGGTGAATGTAGCGGCAGTGTTGTAGCTGTAACGGCCATGTAGCGGCAAATATTATATATTATCATTTATATTATTATTATTATTATACCCTTTGATCCAGGTCCTCTTAATTCAAGAGTGTCTCTCTGACAATTCCTCTTAAATATTTTGTACGTAGTAATCATATCTCCTCTTGTCCTTCCCTCTTCTAAGATCGTTCGGTTTTAACCTTTCCTCATAATGCCTTCCTCTCAGTTCTGCTTAATCTCCAGTAGCCACTTTTCTGACCAAACTTGCATCCTGTGTGTGTGTGTGTTGTGTGTGTGTTGTGTGTGTGTTGTGTGTGTTGTGTGTTGTGTGTGTGTGTGTACTCACCTAATTGTACTCACCTAATTGTGGTTGCAGGGGTCGAGACTCAGCTCCTGGCCCCGCCTCTTCGCTGTCTGCTACTGGGTCTCTGCTATCCCTGCTCCATGAGCTTTATCATACCTTGTCTTAAAACTATGTATGGTTCCTGCCTCCACTATATCTTTCTCTAGACTATTCCACTTCCTAACTACTCTGTGGCTGAAGAAATGCTTCCTGACATCCCTTTGACTCATCTGAGTCTTCAGCTTCCAGTTGTGTCCCCTTGTTTCTGTGTTCCCTCTCTGAAACATCCTGTCACTATCTACCTTGTCAATTCCCCGCAGTATTTTGTATGTCGTTATCATGTCTCCTCTGACCCTTCTTTCCTCCAGTGTTGTTAGTCCTATTTCCCTCAATCTTTCTTCATAAGACAGACCCCTGAGTTGTGGAACTAACCTTGTCACAAACCTTTGCACTTTCTCTAATTTATTTACGTGCTTGACCAGGTGTGGGTTCCAGACTGGTGCTGCATATTCTAGTATGGGCCTGACGTACACGGTATACAGTGTCTTGAACGATTCCTTGTTAAGGTAACGGAACGCTAATCTTAGGTTTGCCAGTCGCCCATATGCTGCCGCAGTTATCTGGTTGATGTGTGCCTCCGGAGACGTGCTTGGCGTTATACTCACTCCAAGGTCTTTCTCCTTTGCCGAGGTTTGTAGCCTTTGTCCGCCTAGCTTGTACTCTGACAGCGGTCTTCTTTGCCCTTCTCCGATCCTCATGACTTTGCATTTGGAGGGATTGAATTCAAGAAGCCAATTGCTAGACCAGATGTCGAGCTTGTCCAGGTCTGTTTGCAGCCCTGCCTGGTCCTCTTCCGATGTGATTCTCCTCATTATTTTCACATCATCCGCGAATAGAGACACTTCTGAGTCTATCCCGTCCGTCATGTCATTTACATATACCAGGAATAACACTGGTCCTAGGACTGACCCCTGCGGTACACCGCTCGTCACAGGCGCCCACTGTGATACCTCACCACGCACCATGACCCGTTGTTGCCTCCCTTTGAGGTATTCCCTGATCCATTCCAGTGCCCTTC
Source organism: Cherax destructor (assembly GCA_009830355.1). Classification (NCBI taxonomy): domain Eukaryota; kingdom Metazoa; phylum Arthropoda; class Malacostraca; order Decapoda; family Parastacidae; genus Cherax; species Cherax destructor. The sequence goes on from WNWK01011361.1 coordinate 54,063, forward strand.
CTGTTATACATGCTTGTTCTTCCAACTTCTTTACTAATCTCATGTGAGGAACTGTGTCGAAGGCCTTCCTGAAGTCCAGGAAAATGCAATCAACCCACCCTTCTCTCTCCTGCCTTACCTGTGTTACTTTATCATAGAACTCTAGGAGGTTTGTTACACAGGATTTGCCTTCCCTGAATCCGTGCTGTCTGGTGTTTATTATCCTGTTCAGCTCGAGGTGCTCCACCATTCTTTTCCTGATGATTTTCTCCAGGACTTTGCACACTATACATGTAAGTGACACCGGTCTATAGTTTAGTGCCTCTTTTCTGTCTCCTTTTTTAAAGATGGGGACTACGTTGGCCTTCTTCCATACCTCAGGTATCTGCCCAGTTTCAAGGGATGTGTTGAATATTATGGTAAGTGGCACACTCAGTACCTCAGCTCCTTCCCGAAGAACCCACGGGGAGATATTGTCCGTGTGTGTGTGTGTTGTATGTGTTGTGTGTGTGTTGTATGTGTTGTGTGTGTGTTGTATGTGTTGTGTGTGTGGTGTGTGTGTGTGTTGTATGTGTTGTGTGTGTGTTGTGTGTGTTTGTGTGTGTTGTATGTGTTGTGTGTGTGTGTTGTATGTGTTGTGTGTGTTTGTGTGTGTGTTGTATGTGTTGTGTGTTTGTGTTGTATGTGTGTGTGTGTGTTGTGTTGTGTGTGTTGTGTTGCATGTGTTGTGTTGCATGTGTTGTGTTGCATGTATTGTGTCGCATGTGTTGTGTTGCATGTATTGCGTTGCATTGTGTTGCATGTATTGCGTTGCATTGTTGTGTTGCATGTATTGCGTTGCATTGTTTTGTTGCATGTATTGCGTTGCATTGTTGTGTTGCATGTATTGCGTTGTATTGTGTTGCATGTATTGCGTTGTATTGTGTTGCATGTATTACGTTGCATTGTGTTGCATGTGTTGTGTTGCATGTATTGCGTTGCAGTATGTTGTATGTGTTGTGTTGCATGTATTGCGTTGCATTGTGTTGCATGTATTGAGTTGCATTGTGTTGCATGTATTGTGTTGTATGTATTGTGTTGCATGTATTGCGTTGCATTGTTGTGTTGCATGTGTTGTGTTGCACTGTGTTACATGTATTGTGTTGCATGTATTGCGTTGCATTGTTGCGTTGCATTGTTGTGTTGCATGTGTTGTGTTGCATGCATTGTGTTGCATGTATTGTGTTGCATGTATTGCGTTGCATTGTGTTGCATGTATTGCGTTGCATTGTGTTGCATGTATTGCGTTGCATTATTGTGTTGCATGTGTTGTGTTGCATGTATTGCGTTGCATTGTGTTGCGTTGCATGTATTGCGTTGCATTGTGTTGCATGTATTGTGTTGCATGTATTGCGTTGCATTGTTGTGTTGCATGTGTTGTGTTGCATGGATTGCGTTGCATGTATTGTGTTGCATGTATTGCGTTGCATTGTTGTGTTGCATGTATTGCGTTGCATTGTTGTGTTGCATGTGTTGTGTTGCATGGATTGCGTTGCATGTATTGTGTTGCATGTATTGTGTTGCATGGATTGCGTTGCATTGTTGTGTTGCATGTGTTGTGTTGCATGGATTGCGTTGCATTGTTGTGTTGCATGTATTGCGTTGCATTGTTGTGTTGCATGTGTGGTAACTCGCCAGGAAGGGTATAAGCACTATGAATAAATCTGAGGAATGAATCTGAGTCTTCTTTGGTACACAAAAAAGTGGACCAGATGGGTGCTGGAGTGTAATTTAATGGACTCTTATCACGCATGCTTCCCCTCTCCCTCCCCTCCCCTCCCCTCTCTGGCACCTCCCCTTACCCCACCTCTCCTAATTTACCTATTTTAAGCATAATGTTTTTGATAAATTCTTTGAAGGTTTAGAGGAATTTGAGCATTTGAAATGCTGGTGTTTTTTTTTATACGTGTTCGAGACACGTAGTAGTCCCACAGTCGATTCCAAGGTGGGGAGGAGGAAAGCACTGCCTCTGGTTGCTGTGGTGACGGTGATAGTCCATCAGTCTTGGGGGATCAGTCCCTCAAGACTTAGGGACTGACCACCTCAAAACTGCCTCTGATCGATGACTGGGATAATCAGATTATGAAATGTCCTGATTTTTCCATATTGTTACGGTAGTCACAGTGACACCAAGTGTGCCAACCCGCGCACGTGCTTGTGTTCGCCTATTCATGCTGTCTGGGGTCGAATCTCGGTTTTTATAGTTTGATCGACATCACTGACTTCTGGTTTCTTAGGACTTTTATCTATTCTTGAAGCTGTGTATCGAGTTTGCCACCACCACTGCCTCATCCAGGTCATTCCACTTTTCAACCATCTTGAGGCTAAAAAAATACTTCCTGACATCACTATAGTTAATCTGTGTTTTAGTTTCCACCTGTATCCCCTTGATCCTGGTCCTCTTAATTCATTGTGACCCCTTGATCCTGGTCCTCATAATCGAGTGTGACCCCTTGATCCTGGTCCTCATAATTCAGTGTGACCCCTTGATCCTGGTCTTCTTAATTCAGTGTGACCCCTTGATCCTGGTCCTCATAATTCAGTGTGACCCCTTGATCCTGGTCCTCTTAATTCAGTGTGACCCCTTGATCCTGGTCCTCATAATTCAGTGTGACCCCTTGATCCTGGTCCTCATAATTCAGTGTGACCCCTTGATCCTGGTCCTCATAATTCAGTGTGACCCCTTGATCCTGGTCCTCTTAATTCAGTGTGACCCCTTGATCCTGGTCCTCATAATTCAGTGTGACCCCTTGATCCTGGTCCTCTTAATTCAGTGTGACCCCTTGATCCTGGTCCTCATAATTCAGTGTGACCCCTTGATCCTGGTCCTCTTAATCCAGTGTGACCCCTTGATCCTGGTCCTCTTAATTCAGTGTGACCCCTTGATCCTGGTCCTCATAATTCAGTGTGACCCCTTGATCCTGGTCCTCATAATTCAGTGTGACCCCTTGATCCTGGTCCTCATAATTCAGTGTGACCCCTTGATCCTCTTAATTCAGTGTGACCCCTTGATCCTGGTCCTATTAAACCAATGTGACCCCTTGATCCTGGTCCTCTTAATTCAGTGCGACCCCTTGATCCTGGTCCTCTTAATTCAGTGTGACCCCTTGATCCTAGTCCTCATAATTCAGTGTGACCCCTTGATCCTGGTCCTCATAATTCAGTGTGACCCCTTGATCCTGGTCCTCTTAATTCAGTGTGACCCCTTGATCCTGGTCCTCATAATTCAGTGTGACCCCTTGATCCTGGTCCTCTTAATCCAGTGTGACCCCTTGATCCTGGTCCTCTTAATTCAGTGTGACCCCTTGATACTGGTCCTCATAATTCAGTGTGACCCCTTGATCCTGGTCCTCATAATTCAGTGTGACCCCTTGATCCTGGTCCTCATAATTCAGTGTGACCCCTTGATCCTCTTAATTCAGTGTGACCCCTTGATCCTGGTCCTATTAAACCAATGTGACCCCTTGATCCTGGTCCTCTTAATTCAGTGCGACCCCTTGATCCTGGTCCTCTTAATTCAGTGTGACCCCTTGATCCTAGTCCTCATAATTCAGTGTGACCCCTTGATCCTGGTCCTCATAATTCAGTGTGACCCCTTGATCCTGGTCCTCATAATTCAGTGTGACCCCTTGATCCTGGTCCTCTTAATTCAGTGTGACCCCTTGATCCTGGTCCTCATAATTCAGTGACCCCTTGATCCTGGTCCTCATAATTCAGTGTGACCCCTTGATCCTGGTCCTCATAATTCAGTGTGTGTATACTGAGATATATAGTGTAAGTTGTGTGTATACTGAGGTATATAGTGTAAGTTGTGTGTATACTGAGGTATATAGTGTAAGTTGTGTGTATACTGAGGTATATAGTGTAAGTTGTGTGTATACTGAGGTATATAGTGTAAGTTGTGTGTATACTGAGGTATATAGTGTAAGTTGTGTGTATACTGAGGTATATAGTGTAAGGTTAGCTTGGGAAATACACTGGTGTAAGTGTTATCCAGTGTGGTGTGAGACTGGGCAGTTGGTATGGTTCAATATTGACTTGACACTGGAGTATTATTGATGACCTGCTGTCTTGTGAGTCATCCTGACTAGCAAGTGTTTCTCAACTGTTAGATCTGTCAGTCATGTATCAACCAGCTACTGACAGCTACTCAGACATTCTAGACTGTCTATCATGCAGTCATGTCTCACTAAGCTACTGACAGCTACTGAGACATTCAACAGCACTTTATTTAATGAGTGCCTTCTTCACTAGAGACAGTTGTGGACTCGACAAGAGTGGCACTGAGAGACACTGCTACAATATTCATGTCTCTAATGTACTCATGATTTACTGGCAGACTTGCTTCTATAATTTATAGGTACTATGTTTTACGAAAGCATTCAGGCCAGTGGAGGTTTGTGATGCGTTCTAGCTAGTAGTAATGTTCTTGTACTAGTGTAGCTCTTTCTGCTTAGTAGACATGCCGGTGACTCGACCCCCTGCAACCACAAACACACACACACAGGTGGAACAATATGGAGAGTGAAACAGTGGTAAGGATCCATACATAGCTTTAGGAAGAGGTACGATAAGGCTCTCTTGGAGCAGGGAGAGAGTAGACCTAGTAGCGACCAGCGAAGAGGCAGGAGCTGTGACTCGACCCCCTGCAACCACAGATAAGCGAGTACACACACACAAACATTCAAGTTTTGCAGATTTTAAACATACTTTTTTCATCTCGGTTCGTCCAGCTGATACTTGTGTTTTATTGACCTCTTTTATTGTAAGTAAATACAAATAAAAATTCCTGGGACGGTGACAATACGATTAGGATGCGTATCTTGCGTATCCAGTTGCTTGTCTTGCGTATCCAGTTGCCTGTCTTGCGTATCCAGTTGCCTGTCTTGCGTATCCAGTTGCCTGTCTTGCGTATCCAGTTGCCTGTCTTGCCTATCCAGTTGCCTGTCTTGCGTATCCAGTTGCCTGTCTAGCGTATGCAGTTGCCTGTCTAGCGTATGCAGTTGCCTGTCTTGCGTATGCAGTTGCCTGTCTTGCGTATCCAGTTGCCTGTCTTGCGTATCCAGTTGCCTGTCTTGCGTATTCAGTTGCCTGTCTTGCGTATCCAGTTGCCTGTCTTGCATATCCAGTTGCCTGTCTAGCGTATGCAGTTGCCTCTCTAGCGTATGCAGTTGCCTGTCTAGCGTATGCAGTTGCCTGTCTAGCGTATGCAGTTGCCTGTCTTGCGTATCCAGTTGCCTGTCTTGCTATGCCAATTGCCTGTTGCGTATGCAGTTGCCTGTCTTGCGTATGCAGTTGCCTGTCTTGCGTATCCAGTTGCCTGTCTTGCGTATCCAGTTGCCTGTCTTGCGTATTCAGTTGCCTGTCTTGCGTATCCAGTTGCCTGTCTTGCATATCCAGTTGCCTGTCTAGCGTATGCAGTTGCCTCTCTAGCGTATGCAGTTGCCTGTCTAGCGTATGCAGTTGCCTGTCTAGCGTATGCAGTTGCCTCTCTAGCGTATGCAGTTGCCTGTCTTGCGTATCCAGTTGCCTGTATAGCGTATGCAGTTGCCTGTCTTGCGTATCCAGTTGCCTGTCTTGCATATCCAGTTGCCTGTCTAGCGTATGCAGTTGCCTGTCTTGCGTATGCAGTTGCCTGTTTTGCGTATGCAGTTGCCTGTCTTGCGTATCCAGTTGCCTGTCTTGCGTATGCAGTTGCCTGTCTTGCGTATCTAGTTGCCTGTCTTGCGTATCCAGTTGCCTGTCTTGCGTATGCAGTTGTCTGTCTTGTATGTGCAGTTGTATAACTTGCGTATTAAATTAAGTATCTTGCGTATTTAGTTGTCTATCTTGCATATTAGGTTAAGTATCTTGCATATACAGTTTTGTATCTTGCGTTTTCACGTGTCTTGCGTATGCAGTTGTTTGACTTGCGTATCCACATAAGTATCTTGCGTATCTGTGTACTTCCCTATTAAAAAAAAAACTTTTATTTTTTTTAATAGCGGGCAGAAGCCAGGACCAGTAAGCCAGTGGTTGTTAAACTTGGGTGGGTTACCCTCTGACAAAACCCACGTCCGGAGACACACTTGTGTCCTGGCAGACAAAGCTAACTCACCACCATTATCAGCAACACCAGCACTAGCAGCAGCAGTAGTAGTAGTAGTAGCAATAGCAGTAGTAGTAGTAGTAGTCTCTCTCGAGTTTGAGGGACTGATTGCCTCATATTTCCCTCTGCACTGCTTCTCTCTCCGGTGTATTCAATACAGAGGTTATAAACTGGTGCCTGGCGAGGGAAGGATGGTGTGAGGGCACGACTCTTACCCTCCACAACAGCTAACAGCTACTGCTTTTTGAAGGCTCGGGTAATCACGGTTATAATGAGCTTTTCATTGTGATGAATAATGTTTTAATTGTGGTTTCAAACCAGGAACAATGACAGTGCAGGCAGGTATGATTACTAGGCTTGTGGGGGGTAAGACTGGCACCTAGCAATATGCAGTCTTCTGGACTCTGTATGATGTACGGTCTCAGGGATGATAAATACTCTGGGAGGGGGAGGGAAATGGGCCAGCAAGGAGGCTTTGCTTGCAACACTTCACTTTATTTTACCCTTCTTTGAGGTCTGAAAATACTTTTCATCTGTGCTGTTTTCCGTGTCCTGTCTTCTCTTACTTTAATAGTCATTCTTAGGATGTGATGTAAATGATTTAAAAAATCGACATGTTGAAGAATGGGACACTTGAACAACATTTTGGGATCAATAAAGGTTCCCAAATTTTTAAGAATATAAGAATGGAGAAACACTGCAGCAGGTCTACTGGCCCATACCAGGCATGTCCCTCACAACCATAGTTCAACCGTATTGGTGTAGACTCTCAAATCTTCTACTATCCGTAGTAGCAGTAGACAGCACCTCTCAGCAGATAGCCTTAGTTTGAACTTTCAAGTGCTGTCTGTGTCTCCCCTGCCCTGTAAGTCTGCACTTGCTGACACTGCTGTCTCACAGCTGCTGACACTGCTGTCTCACAGCTGCTGACACTGCTGTCTCACAGCCACGGGTTTCACCTCCCCTGCACACTATCCAAGTCTCGGCTACACTTCCACCTTGTCTACTATGTCTATCACAGCTTCATACCGTCACTACACACGTAAGAGTTCCCTCTGGCATCCTCATATTGTGTGTGAAGTGTACTGGTTCTTGTAGTGGTTCTCGTACTGGTCCTCGTAGTGGTTCTCGTACTGGTCCTCGTAGTGGTTCTCGTACTGGTCTTCGTAGTGGTTCTCGTACTGGTCCTCGTAGTGGTCCTCGTAGTGGTTCTCGTACTGGTCCTCGTAGTGGTTCTCGTACTGGTCCTCGTAGTGGTTCTCGTAGTGGTCCTCGTAGTGGTTCTCGTACTGGTCCTCGTAGTGGTTCTCGTAGTGGTCCTCGTAGTGGTTCTCGTAGTGGTTCTCGTAGTGGTTCTCGTACTGGTCCTCGTACTGGTCCTCGTAGTGGTTCTCGTAGTGGTTCTCGTAGTGGTTCTCGTACTGGTTCTCGTACTGGTCCTCGTAGTGGTTCTCGTAGTGGTTCTCGTACTGGTCCTCGTAGTGGTTCTCGTACTGGTCCTCGTAGTGGTTCTCGTAGTGGTCCTCGTAGTGGTTCTCGTAGTGGTTCTCGTACTGGTCCTCGTACTGGTCCTCGTAGTGGTTCTCGTACTGGTCCTCGTAGTGGTTCTCGTAGTGGTTCTCGTAGTGGTCCTCGTAGTGGTCCTCGTAGTGGTTCTTGTGGTACACATTTCAGCATTATGGGTCTTAGTTCACAACTTAAGCCGCAATGTCTTATTTTCCTGTTTCTTGCCCTTTAATAAACAACTTGTTCTTGTTGATAAGTGCATCAGTAAGCCAACAAGTCGATGACCGAGACCTTGATGTCTATGACATGCCCGGTTGTGGTCAAATGTTGGTATTGATGGTATATTGTGTCCGAGGTTGTGGGTCTAAATGAATTAGGTATATGTGGTATATTGTATGTGCCGAGGTTGTGGGTCTAAATGAATTACGTATATCTGGTATATTGTATGTGCCGAGGTTGTGGGTCTAAATGAATTACGTATATCTGGTATATTGTATGTGCCGAGGTTGTGGGTCTAAATGAATTACGTATATCTGGTATATTGTATGTGCCGAGGTTGTGGGTCTAAATGAATTAGGTATATCTGGTATATTGTATGTGCCGAGGTTGTGGGTCTAAATGAATTACGTATATCTGGTATATTGTATGTGCCGAGGTTGTGGGTCTAAATGAATTAGGTATATCTGGTATATTGTATGTGCCGAGGTTGTGGGTCTAAATGAATTACGTATATCTGGTATATTGTATGTGCCGAGGTTGTGGGTCTAAATGAATTAGGTATATCTGGTATATTGTGTGCGCCGAGGTTGTGGGTCTAAATGAATTA
>WNWK01011362.1:0-64912 GCA_009830355.1 Cherax destructor
GGAAGTGGAATAGTCTAGAGAACGATATAGTGGAGGCGGGAACCATACATAGTTTTAAGACAAGGTATGATAAAGCTCATGGAGCAGGGAGAGCAGAGACACAGTAAGCGGACAGCGAAGAGGCGGGGCCAGGAGCTGAGTCTCGACCCTGCAACCACAATTAGGTGAGTACAATTAGGTGAGTACACACACACACACACACACACACACACACATAATAGGGGATTACCAATAGACCCCTGGCTGTCTTAGGAATAATATTAGGAGAGAAGTAAATAATGAAAATGATTGCTATAGGAATGCAGTTAGAAGCTTGAGTAGATCTATAACCCACTATGATAACATGAAACATTACACACAACCCGCACATATGAAAGGGAGGAGCTTGACGAGTTTGGCCGACTTGGACCATTTACAATGGTCCAAGTCGGGCCGAAGCGTCGTCGTAAGCTCCTCCCTTTTATATGTGCGGGTTGTGTGTGTATTGTTCCAGTCACGGTATTGTGCCTTTTTTGTTATTTATGATAACATGAACATAGATAAGTATGTTTATGGAGCAACTTGCAATGTGAACAGACTGACTGATGTTGTAGTGGCCAGGCTTAGGCTTGGCTACAAGTACTTCTGGCAGTTTGGAAGACACACAGATGATGTTCAAACCAAATGCAAATTATGTGGTCAGGCATATGGTCACTGTCTTGAACACTATGTGCTTAATTGTCCACTTATTGAGGAATACAGAGATAGACAGTATAATAATCTATGTGACATGTCAAGATATCTTATTAATGAAAATGAGATACCAGATATACTAAGCAAATTTCCTAAATTTGCTTGTAACAGATAAGTGAACTGTAGATATAAATCCAAATGTACAATTGTTAACCCTTTTGGGGCCTAGTGCCTAGGCCTTTTGTGCACAATAAACTAGCCACTTCGGTGGCAAAATCTAATCTCTTCAAGCAGGCACTGGACAGGCACCTAAAGTCGGTACCTGACCAGCCGGGCTGTGGTTCTTACGTCGGACTGCGTGCGGCCAGCAGTAACAGCCTGGTTGATCAGGCTCTGATCCACCATGAGGCCTGGTCACAGACCGGGCCGCGGGGGCGTTGACACCCGGAACTCTCTCCAGGTAAACTCCAGGACATACCCCTTAGCTCCGGGACAAGTCTTGTTGCAAACCTCTGCACTTTCTCCAGTTTACTGATACAAATACAAATACAAATATTTTATTTCATTGCTAGTTTACATAGGTTATGTTATTACAATCATAAATTGAAGTGCAAGGAGAGCCACTGGCATGCCATGCCATGGGGCAGCTTAATCTAATGGCTTATAGACTATGAACATAATATTAGAGAACTTGAGTGAGTTTGTCTTATTAGATCGTTCATATTACAATATGATGATAATACATTGTTACATGGTTACATTGTTACATGGTTACATTGTTACATGGTTACATTATAGTAAAAATTGAAATTATTTTATAGGAAAATAACATTGAGCATTTTTGAAAGTATTTTACAATATGAGTAGTATTTAGTTTATAGTTTATAGGAAAATAACATTGAGCATTTTTGAAAGTAATTTACAGTATGATTATTTAGTTAAGGGTGAGTAGGTGGTTTTTGAGTAGAGTCTTAAATTGATTTTCAGACAAGGTTATGTTAGTATTTACTGGTAATGAATTCCAGATTCTGGGGCCCTTTATGTACATAGAATTCTTACATAGGTTGATATGGACACGGGGTATATCAAAAAGTGATCTGTGCCTTGTGTTGTGGTCATGGGTCCTATTAAAGTTGGTGAGGAGAATTTTGAGCGGAGGGTTTATATTAGAATGTAGAGTTCTATGTATGTAGTAGGCACAAGAATAAGTGTGAATGTTCTTTATGGTGAGTAGTTTTAGGCTTTTGAATATTGGCGGAGTATGCTGTCTAGAGTGGGAATTTGTTATCATTCTGACTGCAACCTTTTGCTGGGTTATGAGTGGTCTAAGGTGATTTACTGTTGTTGATCCCCATGCACAGATTCCATAGGTGAGATAAGGGTAGATGAGTGAGTGATATAGTGCAAGGAGAGCTGATTGAGGCACATAGTAGTGTATCTTTGATATTATGCCTACTGTCTTTGAGATTTTCTTAGAAATTTGTTGTATGTGTGTTTGGAATTTTAGGCTACTGTCAATGTGGATTCCTAGGAATTTTCCCTCTGTGAGTCTTGTGATGGGTGAACCATTGAGCGTTATGTTAAGTGGAACATTTGTGGATCTGTTTCCAAACTGTATGAAGTAGGTCTTGTCAGCATTTAGAGTAAGTTTATTAGTCGTCATCCATGTTGAAATTTTCTGTAATTCGGCATTAACAGTATTGGCCAGTATGACTGGATTTGGGTGAGAGAAGACATACGTTGTGTCATCTGCAAATAATATGGGTTTGAGTAGTTGTGATTCATTCGGCAGGTCATTGATGCAAATGAGGAATAGAAATGGACCCAGTACACTTCCTTGGGGGACTCCGACTGTAATTTGTTGTGTGGAAGAGTTCGCTCCATTTGTGTACACGTATTGGCTTCTGGTAGTTGAGCGAGTGCCCTCTTATACCATAGTGTGCTAATTTTGTGAGCAGTAAATCATGGTCGACTGTATCAAAAGCTTTGCGTACTTCAATGAAGATTCCCAGTGGGACTTCTTTTTTCTCAAGTGCGGTGTATATTAATTCTAGCATGTGTATAATGGCATCATTTGTGCTTTTGTTGGTTCTGAATCCAAACTGACAGGGGTTGAGTACGTTGTGTGAGACGAGGTAGGAATAGATCTGTCTATGAATTAATTTTTCAAAGATTTTAGAGAGCAGCGGTAAATTAGATATTGGTCTATAATTATTCAAGTCTGTTTGATCACCTCCTTTGGGGATCGGGGTGACCCTTGCTATTTTGAGAATTGAAGGGAAGGTAGAGGTTTCAATGGATTTATTGAAGAGTGTTGCAATAATTGGTGACAGTATCTGCGAAGCTTTTTTGTACATAAAAGGTGGTAAGCTGTTTATGTCTCCTGCCTTGTTTTTAAGGGTGTTGATTATGAGCGAGACTTCTATTGGGTTGGTAGGAGCTAGGAATAGTGTATTAGGGTAGGTGTTGGTGAGGTAGTTTGTTGGATGGGTGTTCGAGCTTGGGATTTTACTCGCTAGATTCTTTCCTATGGTGGAGAAAAAAACATTAATTATGTTTGCTGTCTCAGTTGGTGAGAGTAGGGGTTCATCTGTTTTTGATAATTTGATGTATTGTTCTTGGATATCTTTTTATTTCCTAGAATTGCAGATAGGGTTTTCCAGGTCTTTTTCATATCACCTTTTATGTTATGTAGTCTGTTCTCATAATACAATTTTTTTGACCTTCTTATCAGGCTGGTGAGGATTGATGAGTAGCGTTTGGATTGTTCTCTGGTTATTAGACCCCTTCTGTATTGATTTTCATATTTGTGCCTTTTGTTAATGGATTTAAGGATGCTGGGTGTTAGCCAGGGATTATTGAGTCTCTTAGCTGTGATCTGTTTAGTTTTTTTAGGGCAATGTTTGTTATAGAGTTGGTGGGTTTTTTTGTTAAGGAAATTATTGATGCTTTCATTAGTATCTGAATGTGTTTCTAACTCATTATTCCAGTCGATGTCAATCATAGCTGTTATAAAGTTATTAACAGCTGACTCGTTATGTAGTCTGAAAGTAACTTTTTTAATATCTTGGGGCAAATTACCTAGGTTGGTTATGAGAAAGGTAGGGTAGTGGTCTGTGGTGGTGTCTGTGATTATGCCTGATTTTAGAGGTGATATAGTGTTAGTCCAGATGTGGTCTAATAATGAAATACTAGTCTCAGAGATTCTTGTAGGTTTTGATATTGTTCGTAGTAACAAGCAGTTGCTCATAGTGTTTGTGAATTCTGTTACCTGTGGGTCATGGTCATGTTGGAGATTTATGTTGAAATCTCCTGTGAGCAGTAAATGGTCTTTGTTCATGTGTGCATCAGTTATCAGGTTTCCTAGTTTTTCACTAAAGTGGTGAATGTTTGACTGTGGTAGTCTGTAGACGTTTATCACTGTGAGGGGTTTTTGCAGGTCTTTTGATTTAAATTTAGCTTGATCAAGTGTGGATTCCATATTGGTGCTGCATACTCCCATATGAGCCTGACGTACATGGTGTACAGTGTCGTGAATGACTCCCTACTTGGATGTCGAAACGCCATTCATAGGTTTTCCAGACACGCATTTGCTGTAGCAGCTGTTTGGGTGATGTGTACCTTAGGGAATGTGTTCGGTATGATATTCACCCCAAGGTCCTCTTTGAGTGAGGTTTACAGCCTTTTCCCTCCGAGCTTGTACTCCGTCTGTGGTCTTATTTGTCCTTCTCAGGTTTCATAACTTTGCACTTAGTGGGGTTAACGAGTCACAGCTTCTGGCCGCGCCTCTTCACTGGTTGCCACTAGATCCACTCTCTCCCTTCTCCATGAGGTTTATTGTCTCTCTTCTTAAAGCTATGTATGAATCCTGCCTCCACTACCTCACTCTCTAGAGTATTCCACTTCCTGACATCTCTATGGCTGAAGAGGAACTTCCTAACATCCCTGTGACTCATCTGAGTTTTCAGCTTCCTGTTGTGACCCCCCTTGTTGCTGTGTCCCATCTGTGAAACATTCTGTCCCCATCTACCTTGTCAATTCCTCTCAGTATTTTGTATGTCGTTATCATGTCCCCCATCTCTTCTATCTTCCAGTGTCGTCAGGTCGATTTCCCTTAACCTCTCCTCGTAGGACATACCCCTTAGCTCTGGGACTAGTTTTGTTGCAAACCTTTTCACTTTTTCTAATTTCTTGATGTGCTTGACCAAGTGTGGGCTCCATACTGGTGCTGCATATTCAAATATGGGCTTGGCGTACACGGTGTATAGTCTTAAACGATTCCTTGCTAAGTTGTCGAAACGCTATTCTTAGGTTTGCCAAGCGCCCATATGCTGTAGCAGTTATTTGGGTGATGTGCACCTCAGGAGATGTGCTTGGTATTATACTCCATGATCCTTTTCCTTGAGGTTTGTAGTCCTTGGCCTCCTAGCCTATACTCTGTCTGCAGTCTTCTTTGACCTTCTCCAGTCTTCATGACTTTGCACTTGGTGGGGTTAAATTCTAGGTGCCAGTTGGACCAGGCTTGCAGCCTGTCCAGATCCCATTGTAGTTCTACTTGATCCTCATCCTTTTGAATTCTCCGCATTAGCTTCGCGTCGTCTGCAAACAGGGACACCTCTGAATCTAACCTTTCCGTTATGTCATTCACATATACAAGAAACAGCACCGGCCTTAGGGAACCCCGCTCGTCACAGTCGCCCACTCTGATAATACATCACGTACCATCACTCGTTGTTTCCTTCCTGTCAGGTATTCTCTGATCCATTACAGTGTCTTTCCTGGTATTCCTGTCTGGTCCTCAAACTTTTGCACTAATCTCTTGTATGGAACTGTGTCAAAAGTCTTCTTACAATCCAAGAAAATGCCGTCTACCCACCCCTCTCTCTCCTGCCTTACTTCTGTCACCTTGTCGTAAAACTTCATTAGGTTTGTGACACAGGATTTCCCCTCCCTGAAACCGTGCTGGTTATCGTGTAAAAGCTTGTTCTTTTCTAGGTGTTTCACCAGTCTTTTCTTGATAAACTTCTCTATGACTTTGCATACTATATATGTCAGTGACACTGATCTGTAGTTTAATGCTACTTGCCTGTCTCCTTTCTTATAGATTGGGCCAGGACTACATTTGCTGTCTTCCACGATAGATGAGTTGAAGATTGTTGTTAGTAGGACACAGCACCTCTGCTCCCTCTCTCAGGACCCACGGAGAGATGTTGTCCAGTCCCACCGCCTTTGACTTATCTATCTCACTTAGCAACCTCTTTACCTCCTCGTCGGTTGTGTGTAGTGTGTCCAGCACTTGTTGGTGTACCCTACCATTCCGGTCTATTGTAGTCCAGTCTGTCTCCACTGAAAACACTTCCTTAAATCTCTTGTTTAGCTCTTCACATACTTTGTCATTTCTTGTAATCTCCCATCCTTCCTCAGTCTGATTACCTGGTCCTTGACTGTTGTTTTCCTCCTGATGTGGCTGTACAACAGCTTTGGGTCAGCTTTGGCTTTTGATGTTATGTCATTCTCGTATTGCCGCTGGGCCTCCCTCCTTATTTATACATATTCATTTCTGGCTCTTTGGCTAACCTCCTTATTTTCCTGGAGTATACCTGGAGAGAGTTCCAGGGGTCAACGCCCCTGCAGCCCGGTCTGTGACCAGGCCTATTGTTGGATCAGAGCCTGATCAACCAGGCTGTTACTGCTGGCCGCATGCAGTCCAACGTACGAACCACAGCCTGGCTGGTCAGGTACAGACTTTAGGTACCTGTCCAGTGCCTGCTTGAAGACAGCCAGGGGTTTGTTGGTGATCGCCCTGATGTATGCTGGGAGGCAGTTGAACAGTCTTGGGCCCCTGACACTTATTGTGTTGTCTCTCAACGTGCTAGTGGCACCCCTTCTTTTCATTGGGGGGATGTTACATCGTCTGCCGAGTCTTTTGCTTTCGTAGGGAGTGATTCTCGTGTGCAAGTTTGGTACTAATCCCTCGAGAATTTTCCATGTGTATATAATAATGTATCTCTCCCGCCTGCGTTCTAGGGAGTACAGGTTTAGGAACTTCAAGCGTTCCCAGTAATTGAGGTGGTTTATCGCAGTTATGCGTGCCGTGAAGGTTCTCTGCACATTTTCTAGGTCAGCAATTTCACCTGCCTTGAAAGGTGCAGTTAGTGTGCAGCAATTTGCATTGAAAATTGGGTTGAGCAAATATTCTGTTAGTGGGAAGGATTGTGAAGGACCTGCCTAGTATGGGCCAACAGTCCTGCTGCAGTGTTCCTCCTTTCTTATGTTCTTATGTTCAATATTCCAGCCTAGATAGAACAAGCTACCTGAAAAGTGTCAACATGGGCTTGGCATCCCTGGTTTTGAAGGTTCTCATTATCCATCCTGTCATTTTTCTAGCAGATGCGATTGCTATGGTGTTATAGTCCTTGAAGGTGAGATCCTCTGACATGATCACTCCCAGGTCTTTGACATTAGTTTTTCGCTCTATTGTGTGGTTGGAATTTGTTTTGTACTCCGATGAGATTTTAATTTCCTCACGTTTTCCATATCTGAGTAATTGAAATTTCTCATCATTGAACTTCATATTGTTTTCTGCAACCCATTTAAAGATTTTGTTTATGTCTGCTTGGAGTCTTGCTGTGTCCTTTTGTCATCTATACTTTTTCCATTCTCTAGCACACTTCGTTCTGTCTTCTTCACACCTTTGGGTGAACCAAGGGCTCATTCTGGTCTTCCCATTGATTCTGTTGCCTTTAAGTATGAACCTCTCCTCCCTCTTTTTGCATTTTGTGGTCACGTATTCCATCATTTCATTTACTAATTTTCCCACTGTACCTCATACAGGAAATTCCTCATACCTGTGTAGTCCCCTCTTTTATAGTTTTGCTTCTCATATCTTGCTCGTGCTTGCTCTATAATGTATTCAAAGCTCAGGACCCTGTGATCACTAGCTTCGAGGGGCCTTTCATATGTAATGTCAACAATGTCTGAACTACTCAAGGTGAATATGAGGTCCAGCCTTGGTGGTTCATCCTCCTCTCTCTCTCTGGTAGTGTCCCTTACATGTTGATGGATGAGGTTTTTCAGAACCACCTCCATCATCTTGTCCCTTCATGTTTCTGGGGTCCCATGTGGTTCTAGGTTTTCAAAATCTTCCTGCAAATGAAATCACTTACAACTAGTAACCTTGCCCTGCCCATGTTGGCACTTCTGGCAACCTCATCTAGTGTATCTACCATTGCTCTATTGCTCTCATCATACTCTTGTCTTGGTCTCCTGCTATTCATTGGTGGGTTGTACATCACTGCAATCACCATCTTGGGACCCCAAGTCTAAAGAGTTCCTACTATGTAGTCCCTTGCTTCCTTTCTATCCACTCCTTCCAACTCCTCAAAACTCTACCGGTTTTTGATGAGCAGTGCAATTCCACCACCTCTGTTCCCTCTATCTTTTCTCATGATCTGATATCCAGTTGGAAAGATCGTATCTGTTATCAGTCCTGTAAGCTTGGTTTCTGTGAGTGCTATGATATCTAGGGATGCCTCCCTGATTCTTTTGTGCCGCTCCTCACATTTGTTCATTATTCCACCTGTGCTGGTTTACAATACCTTCAGCTTCTTTTCCATGATTGTATTCTGGGGGGGGTTGTGAGGGCTGGGGGAGTGAGAGATCTGGCATGACACTGTGGGAGACTGCTGTGTAGGTGGGATTTGTGCTGGGGGGTGGGATCTTTGAGTGCAGAATGTGGTTTAATTTGGGTTAATTAGTTTGGTTGCTGTGTTCTGTGGATAGTTCTCTGGGTGGGCTTGTTTGCAGGTCCTCCCGACTCTGGGTGTCCCTGCCTGTCTCTAGCCTTGTCTTTCTTGCTCCTTGTGTCTTTGTATCCTCTCAGTTTCTGCCATTCTGTACGCATTCTGTCGCAGTCTAGGAACACCTGCTTGTATTTTGTTGTTTCCTTTAGCCGTGGTTTCCACTGCAAGATCCTGTTTCATACCATTTCTGTCTTGGAAACCAATTGACTGGTCGATTTTTTTCCTTGAGTATCCCCCAACTCTCTGAAAATTTATCAGCTCAGTCATGTCCAGCTTTCCTGTTTGTTTGATATTTTCAATCTCTTTTTCCTCACCCTGTTGTCTTCATATGTCCTCCCTTTTGCCTCTTGAAGCCCATGGATAAAAAGTGCCCTCTCCCTCTCCTCTTCCCATTGTTTTTCCCTCTGCATCTCTGGGTCTGATTGAAGGATCGCCATTGCTACTTCCCTTAGCATTTCCTGTATCTCTCAGTGGCCAGACAGTGCCTCTGCAGAGGACCAGTCACCATCCCTATCTATAATTCCCTCACCGATGTCCCTATACCCAGAGGTATGCTACTTTTTCTCCTTGGCATATCCTGGCCCTCTTTGTGTCTGATAGGGCCTCTATGTAGGGCTTATCCCCTTTTCTTCAGTCCCCTCACTGGATACTGGTGTACCTGTTCCTGATTCCAAGCCCCTTCTGTTCGTTGGTTCTGTGTCCTGCTTTAGCTTTCTCAGTTCATCTTCTAGTCTCTGTATCCTGGCCTTTGTAGCTTTGGGTTCTGGCTCCCACTTCTTGCTCTTTGCATTCATCCTCTCCTCCATTTTTTTTAATTTTAATTCCTTTTCCCCTTTTTCCTTTTTTTTTTCCCCCCCCCCCCCTTCCCTTTTTTCCCCCCCCCTTTTTTTTTTTTTTTTTTTTTTTGGGGGGTTTTTCCCCCCCCCTTTTAAAAAAAAAAATTTTAAAATTTTTTTTTGGGGGGGGGGGGGAAATTTTTTTGGGGGGGAAAAAAATTTTTTTTTTTGGGGGCCCGGGGGGGCCCCTGGGGGGCCCTTTTTTTTTATTTTCCCCCTTTTTTGGGGGGGGGTTTTTTTTTTCCCCCCCTTTTTTTTTTTTTACCCTTTTAAAAAAACCCCCTTTTTAAAAAAATTTTTTTTTTAAAAATTTTTTTTTTGGGGGGTTTTTTTTTTTTTTTAAAAATTTTTTTTTTAAAAAAAAAAATTTAAAAAAAAAAAGGGGAAAAAATTTTTTTTGGGTTTTTTTTTTGGTTTTTTGGGGGGTTTTGGGGTTTTTTTTTTAAAAAATTTTTGGGGTTTTTTTGGGTTTGGGTTTGTTTGGGGAAATTTTTTTTTTGGGGGGGGGCTTTTGGGGCCCCCCCCCCCCGGGGGGTTTTTTTTTTAAAAAATTTTTTTTTTTCCCCCCAAAAGGGGAAAATTTTTTGTGGTTTTTGGGGGGGGGGTTTTTTTTGGGGGGGGGGGCCCCCCTTTTTTTGGGGCCCCCCCTTTTTTTTGGGGTTTTTTTTTTTTAAAAAGAATTTGGGAAAAAAGGGGGGGGTTTTAAATTCCCTTTAAGGGGGGGGGGAAAAAAAAAATTTTTTTTCCCCAAATTTTTTTAATTTTGGGTTTTTTTTTTTTTTTCCCCCGCAGGTTCCTTTTTGGGGGAAAAAAAATTTTTAAAAAAAAAAGGGGTTTTTTTTTCCTAAAAGGGGAAAAAAATTTTTTAAAAAATTTTTTTTTTTTAATTTTTTTGGTTTTTCCCTGTTTAAATTTAAAAACCCTTTAAAACCTTTTGGGGCCCCCCCGGGATTTTTTTTGTTCTTTTTTCCAAAAAAAAGGGGTTTTTTAAAAATTTTTTTTTTTTGGGGAAAAAAAAATTTTTTTTCCCCCCCTTTTTTTTGGGGAAAAATTTTTTTTCCCCCCAAAAGGGTTTGGGGGTTTTTTTTTTGGGGGTTTTTTTTAAAAGGGGGTTTTTGGGGGGTTTTTTTTAAAGGGAAAAAAGGTTTTTTTGGGGGGGCCCCCTTTTTTGGGGTTTTTTTTTTTTGGGGGGGGGGGGTTTTAAAAATTTTTTTTTTAAATTGGTTAGGGGGGGCCCCCCCGGCCCCCTTTTTTTTTTTTTTGGGGGTTTTTTCAAAATTTTTTAAACCGGGGTTTTTGGGTTTTTTGGGGGGCCCAAATTTGGGGGGGGGTTTTTTTTGGGGGGTTTTTCCTTTTTTAAAAAATTTTTTTTTAAAAACTTTTAAAAATTTTTTTTTTTTCCCCCCCCTTTTTTTTTTTTCCCCCCCTTTTTAAAAAAAAAATTTTTTTTTTATTTAAAAATTTTTTTTTTTTCCCCTTTTTTTCCCCGGGGGGAATTTTTTTTTCCCCCTTTTTTTTTTTGGTTTTTTTCCCCCCCCTTTTTGGGGGGGGGGAATTTTTTGGGGGGGGTTTTTGGGGGGGGCCCCTTTTTTTCCCCTTTTGGGCCTTCCTTTTTTTGGGGGGGAAAAAATTTAAAGGGGTTTTTTTTTTTTTAAAACCCCCGGTTTTTTTAAAATTTTTTTATTTTTTTATTTTTTTTTTGGTTTTTAAAAAGGGGGTTTAAGGGCCCCCCCTTTTTTTCCCCCCCCTTTTTTTTTTTTTTTGGTTTTGGGGTTTTTAAAAAGGGGGTTTGGTTTTTCCCCTTTTTTTTTTAAACCTTTTTTAATTTTTTGGGGGGGAAAATTTTTTGGTTTTAGGGTTTTTTTTTTTTTGGGGGTTTTTTTTAAAGGGGTTTTTTTTTTGGGGTTTTTTTCCCCTTTTTTTTTTTTTAAAAATTTTTTTTAAAATTTTTTTTTTTTTAAAAAAAAAAAAAAAATTTTTTAAAAAATTTGCCTTTTGGGGGGGAAAAAGGGTTTTTTGGAAAGGGTTTTTTGGGGGGGTTTTTTTTTCCCTTTTTGGGGGGGTTTTTTTTGGTTTTTTAATAAATTTTTTTTTTAAAAAAAATTTTTGGGGGAATTTTTAATTTGGGGGTTTTTTTTTTCCCCCCGGGTTTTTTAAAGGGGTTTTTCAAGACTATTTCACTTCCTCACATCTCTGTGACTGAAGAAATACCTAACATCCCTGTGACTCATCTGAGTCTTCAACTTCCAATTGTGACCCCTTGTTGGTGTCTCCCATCTCTGAAACATCCTGTCCCTGTCCATATTGTCTATTTCTCTCAGTATTTTATATGTTATCATGTCCCCTTGTCCCTCCTGTCCTCAAGTGTCGTCAGGTCGATTTCCCTTAACTCCGGGACTAGTGTTGTTGCAAACCTCTGCACTTTTTCTAACTTTTTGACGTGCTTGGCCAAGTGTGAGTTCCAAACCGGTGTTGCATACTATAATATGGGCATGTGTGTGTGTGTTAGTTATCATATTGCCCTAGGCACATGTCTATTAGACACTAGGCCTGTTGTATGTGCGTGCGTGTATGTTTACCTGGAGAGGGTTTCGGGGGTCAACGCCCCCGCGGCTCGGTCTGAGACCACGCTTCATAGTTGATCAGGGTCTGATCAACCAGGCTGTTACTTCTGTCCAGTGCCTTCTTGAAGACAGCCAGGGGTCTATTGGTAATCCCCCTTATGTATGCTGGGAGGCAGTTGAACAGTCTTGGGCTCCGGACACTTATTGTGTTGTCTCTCAGTGTAATCGTTGCACCCCTGCTTTTCATTGGGATAATGTTGCATCTCCTGACAAGTCTTTTGCTTTCATAGGGAGTGATTTTCGTGTGCAAGTTCGGTACTAATCCCTCTAGGATTTTCCAAGTGTATATTATTATGTATCTCTCTCTGTATACAGTTTCATGTGCAGGGGAGAGAGGAGAGAGAAGAGAGAGGATTATTATAATCATAACTAAGCTCTGAACCCACAAGGATCATACAGCAGTGCCCCATGGCCTGGTGGCTAAAGCTCTCACTTCACACGGTGATTGTCCGGGTTCAATTCCTGGCGAGGGTAGAAACATTATGCGTGTTTCTTTACACTGGTTGTCTATGTTCCTCATCAGTAAAATGGGTACCTGGGAGTTAGTCGACTGGTGTGGGTCGCATTGTTTGACAAAATTGACCTAATTTGCCCGAAATGCTCTGCATAACAGGGGGCTTTCAATATAGTAGTGTGTCATTGATGTCAGCTAGGCCTGTATACTTTGTACATGTACTTGTAGAGATAAAGATATTATTATTATAAGAACAGAGCAAATCGATTCATCTCTCGTCTGGACCCGGCCTGGACAGATCTGTCATTTCAGCAGAGCCTTTGACATTGGAGGGATGTGGGTGGCCTTACTGTTATATACAAGGCCAGTGTTGTCAAGGTACCACACTTAACTCCAGACATAAACATCTCTTTGACATTCCCCGTGTCCGACTAAATCTATACAAAAATTCAATGCGCATAAAAGGGCCTAAAATCTGGAACTCCCTGCCTGAAAACTCTAGAACTGCAGACACAACCTCCATTTTCAAAAGCACCGTTAAAAAACATCTTATCTCACTTACGCACCCAACCGGTAGTTAACCATACGAAAACTACTTTATCTTGCACATATCCACAGCAAAATACACTTATTGATATCTGTGATTCTCCTTAATTTGCACATTACTAACCACAGCAAAATACACTTATTGATATCTGTGATTCCCCTTAATTTGCACAGTTCTAACCAAAATTCTAATACAACTATTGCTCCATAATACTTAAGCTAGTCATAAGTTTGCCTAAGATACTCCAATATAGAAACTATATTATGCCAATATATCACCTTTATCATTAATATATAAACTAATTGCTAACTTTTTATACTAATTGTTAAATTCTCAATGTTTAAATTCCAGTACCTAAATTTTGTAAACCTAACCTTACAATCTGTATATCCATTGTATAGCTATTGAGTAAGACCTATCATAAGACTGCCTGAAAAGCCTAGGCATACCTAGGCATATTATTGGCCATCTTGTAATATCAACTTTAATGTATAACTATAAGTACCCCCCACCTTGTATTACATGAAATAAAGAATTTGAGTTTGAATTTGAATTTGAATTTGAATATGTGGACGAAAAGACTGTTTCTATACAAGACGGGCAGCAAACAGCAACTACAATTTGGCTGTACCTTTCTCAAGAACATTAATTCATCTGAGATCATTTATTCCTAGGGTGACTTGAGTCTGGAACATGTTCATACAGCATGATGACATCACTGAAATTAAGTCAATTGACCAAATGTAATTGCTGGCTCACAGATAGCTCCAACTTCATCCTATTTCCTATTTGTATGTCTCATAACAATAAGAAAACTTTCAAACGAGCTGAGGTAGGTAACAGCTCTTAGCTTGTAAATAATGGTAGGAAATCTTAACCTAACCCTGTAAAATCATTGTGTAATTGTGAGAGATGGGAGGGAGGGGATAATGGGGGGTAGAACATGGGGGGAAGAAGGGGGAAAGGCAGGCAGGAAGGTTTGCGGTGGTGTGAGCCATGTTTGCTGAAGGTATGTGTGTGTGTATTTGTTCACTACAAACACAATGCCACTCTCTCTCACACACACCCATTCCTCATCAACCTTACCTTTGCTCTTCCACAAATGATTATATTTAAAACTGTTAATTGGCTCCTCCACTAGTCTTTCCTTCTCATAATTTAATTCTGGCTTAGGGAAGTATTTAATATCATAGTGACAGCTGTACTATGAACCCCATGCCCATCCTGTGGGCAGTAGTCAAAAGATAAGTCACATAATGGGTCCAGGAGCTGGACCCCAATGTTGTTTGCTAAGCAGGTTATAGTAACTAGATTTATTTCGGTCACTGCACGATCTGAGAAAGGTATCCTCATATTGCATTACCCCAACCACTTTGATTTCCAACAGTTGCACAACCCAGGGCAACATGGGTTTAGAGCAGGTTGCTCCTGCCTTTCGCAACTACTGGACCACTATGAGATTGTGTTAGATGAGCTGGAGGACAAGCAGAATGCAGTAATAGTAAAGAGTAAATACAGATGGTCTTAGATGCACTGGAGAACAAACAGAATGCGATGTAGTAAATACAGACTTTGTAAAAGCCTTCGACAAATGTGATCATGATGTAATGGCGCACAAAATCCATGCTAAAGGAATAACAGGAAAAGTGGACAGATGGAGCTTTAACTTTCCCATCAATAGAACACAGAGTAAACAGAGTTAAGTCAATGGCCTAAACAAGGGGTCCCCATCCTGCAGCCCGAGGGCCGCATGTGACCCTTTTAGAAATGGATACAACCCTTACATGAAATTATGAATTCACTTTTATGTAGGTTCCATACTGCAGTGTCAACGAAAATGTGCAGCCCTCATCACACATTTGACCATCAAATGTGGCCCACTTGTGTCTGAAGGTTGAGAACCACTGGCCTAAACCATGATGAAGGATTCAAAATGAAGGACAAGTATTATATAGGAGAGACCTGGGGATGTGATTATTATTTTTTTTTTTTATTAACACATCGGCTGTTTCTCACCAAGGTTATCCGAAAAAGAAGAAACACTTTCATCATCACTCACTACATCACTGTCTTTCCAGAGGCGTGCCTACAATACAGGTAAAAAACTGCAACACGTCTCTATCCCTCCTTCAGAGCGCAGACACTGTACTTCTCACCTCCAGGACTCAAGTCCGACTAACCAGTTGCCAAGAATCTCTTCATAAATGTTGCTTTGCTCGCACTCCAACAGCACGTCAATTCATAAAAACCATTTGCCTCCACCTGCGTTTGTGTGTGTGTGAGACCCAACAATTAATATTTGCACCAATAACTCATTACAGTTGTGAGCGGGTGTAGACTAGTAAATTGCTCATTGCTTTATAATTTGTTTATGATTGCAACCATGTATAAACATAAGTAAGTAAATTTACTTACATGATTCATTACATTTGAAACTTGTGAGTTCATTACCTTTGTACCTTGTTCAGCTATCAAAACTTTGGGGCCCAGTCCCTGGACCCATTATGTACCTCTGTAATCTTTTGACTACCGCCCACAAAATGGGTATGGGGTGCATAATAAAGATATTAAACTAAAAAACTCCACCTGCTCCTATCTAACATGTTCATGCATGCTTGCTGGAAGTCTGAGCCCCTTGCACACCCCCTCCCTCCAACTTTTCCTAAAACTACCCCCACCTTCCTTCCACTACAGTTTTACAGTGGACCCCCGAGTTACGAACACCCCGGAAATCATACAATTATGTAAGTATAATATTGTAAGTGCTTTTGTAAGTGTAATTTTGGGGGTCTGAAATTGACTAACCTACTTGACATTATTTCTTAAGTCAGTAAATTCGTTTGGTAATGGCACTTGAGCAGGCTTCTGGAATGAAGTTTTTACATTACTCAGGGGTCCACTGTATATGCTCTCCAAGTCATTCTACTTCGTAGTAGGTTGGTAGACAGCAGCCATGCTGGGAGGTACCACAGTCTGCCAGATGTGTGAAGTGGAAACCTGTACTTGTTTTACACAATAGTAGGATTGCTGGTGTCTTTTCTCTGTCTCAAACATGCAAGAAAACAGGTACATCTTGCTACTTCTACTTACACTTAGGTCACACTACACAAATACATGTATATGCGTATACACACACCCATCTAAATTTTCTATTTTCTTAATAGTTCTTGTTCTTATCTATTTCCTTTTATCTCCATGGGGGAAGTGGAAAAGAATTTTTTCCCTGTAAGCCATGAGTGTTATAAGAGGTGACTAAGATGCCAGGAGCAGTGGGCTAGTAACCCCTTCTCCTGTGTAAATTACTAAAAATAAGAAGAAAAACTTTATAATAAATATTACAATCAAAACTAAGTGCTAAACCCAAAAGGGTCATACAGCTGGGGATAATATTAATGAACAGAGGATAGGTAGCTTTGCTAGTTGTAATGCCTATGGCATTTATTTTGGACAGTTTTAAAATTGGAATTTAATTTTATGTAAAATTGGCCAAATTACCCAACTTCTGAGTGATTTATAGGGTAGTTCTGGTAGTTAAATGGTTACTTTCGTGCATTCTGTCGATAGAACAGATAGCATACTAGCAAAATAGGAAGGAATCTAGGTAAAGTCCTGTTTTAAGCCATGGGGACTGGCTTAAAACAGGACTCAAAGCAAGCAAAATTGCCAAGTTTTCCATCAAATTTCACATGTTTGGTGTCATTTCCTACAGAAAAATAATTCCCTACCATTACATTAGATTTTTTAAATCACAACACTATCAGCATAGTGAAAGGGTTAAGATATCTGTTACATATTAGTATGCCATAGCAATCCATGACAGTACATACTTTAATGCATAATTCACAGGTGCCCTCAAATTTGCTTCGAGTGGCAAATTTTGGCCTAGATATGAGAGAATGGGTCTGTGCTATAGGTGTCTTCAGTTTAAGAAAATGCTGCTGCCATATAGTGTATGATGGGAACAACTAACCTCTGACACTGCATTTGGGTTAAAATAGTGACTTTTGGCATCTTTTAGAAGGTGCCAGTAGATAGATTTGGTTGGTTTAAGACTGAAAGTAGCCTTCAAATTGGCCTTAAACTGGTAAAATTGGTCAGTTTTGGAAAATTTTCTGGGAAAGAGTATGGGCTCCCATAGCCCATACTCTAGCCCGTCTTATTTTTATAGGTTATTGCTAGGTGTGCATCAATTACTGGAATGGCCTAAAACATGATCAAGCATTCTTGATTATGGTTCATTAACAGAGAATTAAGGAAAAAGATTTTTTTGTGACGATGGATTCAAACTGGCAAACAAGTGTTATATAGAGGCATGGAGACATTATTAATGAAAAGAAGAAAGGTTGCTTTAGTGGCTGGAATGCCTACAGTGTTTTGGACTTTCTAAATTGGAATTTGTTGAAAAGTGTGAAATTGACTAAATTCTCAAATTCTTGGTACTTAATAGGGTAGTACTGATTAAATAGGCTGTGGTACAGAAGGCAAACTAGTGAAATAGGCAGTAATTTGGTTGGATTGAGCACAGGAATTGGCCTAAAATAGGCCTCATAGTGGCAAAAATCACTATTATGTAAAGTGCTCCTCAGCCTCCAACTTCACACCTTCTTATTTGTGTACATACAGGAGGGCTCCACTTATAGGTTAGGTTCTGAGCTACCACTGTAAAGCAAAACAGCCTTTTTTTCACTTTCAAATGCATAGAAAAGCATAACATGTACAGTGGTCCCCCGCCTAACGAGCACCCCGGAAATCGTACAATTATGTAAGTATAATATTGTAAGTGCTTGTGGAAGTGTATTTTTGGGGGTCTGAAATAGTCTAACCTACGTGACATTATTTCTGAAGTAAATTCGTTCGGTAATAGCACTTGAGCAGGCTTCTGGAATGAATTTTGCTCGTTAGGCGTGGGACCACTGTATATACTATCATATATTAAGTGAGCAATAGAGATAGGCCTGAAAAATGCATATACAGTACACACATTAACCTTAAAATATTTTTGTCCTCAGCATATAGTGAGTGAATATATTTATTGTAGGAATTCTGAATAAATGAAAAATGGGTAAAATTGAAAGCCGCTGCACTAGTGAAATACTGCAAAGAGAAGCACTGTAAAGTGGGGCCCTCCTGTATTATACTGTACATCAGGTTTTCCATTTTTGCTGTCGTTACTTTTAGAAAAGATTCTCTACAACTTTAAAACTAATTTTTTTTTTCTAAACTTGTGTACATGGAAAAAAGGCTTTTAATTTTATGGAGGGGAGGGGAAAGGACAGTTGAAGGGTTAGACTGCTATATGTAAATGTGATTGTGCAGAATGTGGCTATGTCAATTCTGATTTCACTCACATACTTGAGTCATATGGTTGTGATTCTGCTGTATAGTATATACGTATAGGAAAAATAATTATAGAAATTACACTTAAAAAGTTTTTATTTTGTAGACAGTATACATTGTTTCTGTATGTGGGAGGTACTGTCTGAAAGAGACTTCAAAATTTTTTTTAAGCCCATGCAGGCTTTTCTAGAAAATTGCATTTATAAAGATTGTGCAGTAATAAATACAATATCATAATTCTATATTACTTCATTAATATGGAAATTCTGAAGAAAATATTTATTCAACATGGAACAAGTCATGGTATATATAATATATATTTATATAAGAGTCAACTGCATCAGTCTGCAAACAATTATGCAAGATAAATATTGCAACAATTCCCTCACTTGTCTAACATTGTGCCATGTTCCTGAGTGCAAGACACATTGTTCAGAGGGGTGAGTAGCAAGTATAGACTCCATAACAGAGGAATGTTGTGGGCACATGCTGGTAGTTATGTTAAGACCTGATGATGGAGTGAGCAATACCTTGAGTTAAAAGACCTAGCAATTCCAAAAATATAATGCAGATGTGTTGGCATTGAACACAGATCTGCCCAATATCTGGATAAAAGGTGCAGCAAAGCTATTATTCTTTCACTACTGTACTGTAGTCTTACATACTTAAAAAGCTCTGCAGATGGTCAAAAGAAGAGAAGAATGTTTAAGGATTCTGTACAATAACTTATTCTTAAGTTGAAGAGCTATGAACAGTTGGAGTAGAGGGAAAATTCTATCTGCAGTCAGAGCATTGGTCCTTGTGGATCAATTTTAATCACACTGCTCCTCCATCTGTGACTGCTGCACTTAAATAATGTTTTCTCCCAGCATGAACAAAGTTAAACATGTTATTTTCTCTATATAATTATGTCTAAATACATTATCTGGCAGTGTTGACTAATCCTCTGCACTATAAATCACAGCAGGTTTTATTATCAACTACTTGAATTGAAGACAATTTAAATTATATGATAAACTGCAGTCTATACAATATCATTAAAGTTGAGAAAATTAAATGTAAATAAATATAACAATATAAATAATAGCTTATGTGACAAACGCAGATTAACTAACTACTAGAAAATAGACATACATGAATGCTCACAATATCATAAATGTTTAAAACCAATCACATTTGCCCTCATAACTAAAAAAAATTCACTCAGTACAACTGATCCACACCGTACATAAACGGCAGTCTGAAATTTCATTCCACTTAGCATATATACATAAATGCATTTGCTCAGTTTTGATTGTATATACATTTTGTGTCAAAACCCCTATCATTAATCTGTGCCAAAGTACTTCTGTCCAAAATGATTTGGTGCAACTGGATGAACTTCTGATGTGAGAATGTGCATCTGAAAAATAATAATATAATTGAATTGTATGATTTGCAAAGCACTAGAACTAATTTGGTTATTCAGTGCTTTTAATAAAAGCACTGAACTAATCTTCAACTGTCTTAGCAGTTTGTTATTATCAACACCATTTTGCTGCCTTTATGAATAACAGACAAAGTACAAATACTATAATGAAAAAAGGCCAGGTCTGTTAGTTGTAGCCTCAATCATATTAAAATCATATTATTTAGAGCAAATTTTGACCAAAGGGAAAAATCTCCCCTTATTTATACTGAAATATAGGTTGCTGGGTTAAGTCAAGCATTTGGGCAACTTGAAACCTGCTACCAGAGGTGACCAGCATTTGGGCAAAGTAACATTAAAAAGGATGATTAAATGATGCTTAACATTAAAATGTTATTCAGAACAAAACCTGTTCTCACTATTTAGAAGCAACAAAAAAACTGATGAGAAATATTCATAGTTTTGTTTCCCTCCTAATCCCTTTTATTACTGTATTACCTCACATTAAAGTCTGACTTTCTTTAACTGTAAGCACACTCAGTATTTAGTATTTTCTAGATTACAGTGTATGATTACTTGTTAATTTTTGCAGACTACTGTTCTCTAACCTTGCCTTGTATATCTAAAGGCCATACAGTATTAACCCTTTCAGTGACTATCACGTAGAATTACATCATTGAGGCCATGACACAGAATGCAGTTCTATGTCATGAGCTCAGCTCACTCTGATAAGCTGCAAGTGGTAAATTTTGGCCTAGATATGAGAGAATGGGTCTGTGTGGTAAGTGTGCACAGTATGAAATAAAAATCCTACCCCATGCAGTGCATGATAGGAAAAGCAAAACTGATCATGTGGTTGGTGTTTCCTAAAAATTTTTATGGTTTTATTGGCTGTTGTTTGGTATCATTTGATAGAATAGAAGACATACAGAAACAGAGAAGATGATGGTTGATTTCAGGAATGGAAATAACTTTAAATTGGGCTCAAAGTCTACTTGATGGGTTTTTAATAGGTCTGATTTAATTATTGGGATGCCATAAACCATTACCAATCATTCCTGATTATATTTTATTATCCAGGAAATAAGAGTAAATCTTCTATTTTTGTGTGATTATTAATTCAAAATGGAAGGCAAATGGAATATAGGAGAGGCCTGGGGACATGGTTAATGAACAGAGGAAATGTTTTAATGCCAGGAATGTCCAAATTGTTTGTTTTGAACTCAATTTTAAATTGGTATTTTTTAAATTTGTGTAAAATTGACAAAATTACAAACTTCTGTGCACACTGTAGGGTACTGTAGTTCTAATAGTTTATTGGGAGGCTTCTTGTGCTCAATCAATAAAAATGAAAGTCTACTAGCAAAATAGCTAAGAATTTGGTCAAATGGAGCAATGGAATTGACTTAAATAGAACCCAAAGTCGGGGAAATCGTCAATGCATAAATTGTGCCTGCATAATTCTGCAAGTTTTCCATCAAGTTTCATACTTTTGTTGTAATTACCTTTAGAAAAAGATTCCCTACCATTTCAGAAGAATTTTTTTTTTAAATGTGGACACAGAGCAATATTAACCCTTTGAGGGTCCATCCCGTAGTTTTACGGCTTTAAAACCTGGGTCCAAGCCGTAAAACTACGGCTTGAGCTCAGCTCATTCAGATAAGCTGTAAGCAGTAAATTTGGGCCTAGATATGAGAGCATACATTTATGTGGTAAGTGTGCACCACATAAAACAAATACTGCAGCACGCAGTGCATTACGAGAAAAAAATATGCGATTGTATTTTTGGATTAAAACAGCGAGTTTGCGGTGTTTTTTCGTATGTTTTTTTACAGTTGTATTCACGATTTCTTGGTCTCATTTGATAGAATGGATTTTATATTACAGAAATAGAGATGATTTTGATTGGTTTTATTACTGAAAATGGCTTGAAACTGAGCTCAAGGTAGTGGAAATGTTCAATTTTTGCCGATGTTCAAGAGTAAACAAATGGCGTCACATGTCTAATCCACATCATCTGGTGGGTCTAATATACGTTCACGAATGTGCTGATGTTATTTATACAATTACGTATTACAATATTGCATAACAGTAAATCTTCTATTTTTTGGTGTGAATAAAAATTCATTATGTGAACAAAAAATCAAAATTGAATTCATTTGTAAAGCCTGAAAACATAACTAATAAACAGAGGAAATGCTAGTTTAGTGCCAGGAATGCCTGCATTATTTATTCTGGACCCTATTTTGAAATTGAAATATTTTGAACTGTGTTAAATTGGCCAAATTACCAATTTCCAATCACTTTATTGGGTAGTTTAAACAGTTGACTGGGCACTTTCTTGTGCTCAATCGATAAACTAGAATTAATACTAGCGAAATAGCTAAGAATTTGGTCAACTGGAATAATGTAATTGGCCTAAAATGGGAGTCAAAGTCTGCAAAATCGACGATGCATAAATATCGCTGACGCTGCAAAATTTGCAAGAGCGTAATTTCGTCAGTTTTTCATCAAATTTCGCACTTTTTGTTTTATTACCTTCAGAAAAAGTTTCTCTACCATTTCATAAGAAAAAATATTTTTTTTTTTTAAATTCTTGGACCCTGGCTGTCACTGAGATTTGGCCTCTGGACCCTCAAAGGGTTAATTTTGGGAGGGTCTTGACAGTGAAAGGGTTAAAGTGTTAGAAGTTACTTGTTCCAGCCACAGTGTTGCGACTCATTCTACAATATGGATGTTATGGAATTCTTCCCCAAGCCCAATATAATATATAATATCCTTATTTAATACAAGTACATGTACATGGTATACAGGACTAGCTGACATCAGTGACATACTACTAGAAAGCCTGTATTAATATTGGTAGAATTACCGACAATATGTTAAGTAAAAGGACACAAATGCAACTAATGTGACATTTTATTGTGGCAACGTTTCACTCTCCAGGAGCTTTGTCAAGCCGTTACAAACAATACTGTTTTTCTTTCAATAACAGGCTCTACAAACAAACATACGGCATGGGAATGGGGTCCCCCATCAGTGCCGTCTTAGCTAACTTGTACCTGGAACACGTCACTTGGTTACGTTACGTGGACGACGTCCTCGTAATAACTCCCAAACGTTTTGATATATGGAATCTTCAGGCAAGGCTCAACGCAGTTGCTGGCGATCCAGTTTACACTAGAAGAAGAGTCCAATGACAAGCTACCCTTTCTAGACGTCCTCATCCACAAAGTAGATAACAACCTAAGATTTCAAGTTTACCGGAAACCTACAAATAAAAATGATCTCACACACTTTTATTCCAGTCAAGATACTAGGACCAAAAGAGGCATCATCATCGGATTTTTCCTAAGAGCTTACCGAATTTGTAGTCCTGAGTTTCTTGACAAGGAATGTACATACATTCACCAAACCTTCACTGATTTACATTTTCCTTCCTTTTTCATCAAAGATTGCAAAAAAAGAGCTCTTCAGATCATTAATTCTCCACGCACCAACACCACTCCAAACAAAGTTATAATTCTTCCCAACAGCCAGGTTGCATCGAACATTTCTAAAGTACGTACAGTGGACCCCCGGTTAACGGCCATTAATTCGTTCCAGAATGCTGTTCAAGTGCCATTACCGAACAAATTTATTAACTTAAGGAATAATGTAAATTAGAGTAGTCTTTTTGGACCCCCAAACATACATTTACAAAAGCACTTAAAAAAATCCACTTACATAATTGTTAGTGTTTGGAGCCGGCCGTTAACCGGGGGTCCACTGTACTTGCACAAGCTAACACTAGAGCTGTCATCGCTTCCAGCACTTCTATAAAGGATCTAACCAGGACAAAATCCAAGCACCATGAACCAGTCAACGCAGGGGTTTACACTATACCCTGTGGAGGCTGCGACAGGATTTATGTAGGAGAAACAGCAAGAAACCTCGAAACACGCCTCAATGAACACATTAATGCATGTATGAACGATAACTTTAACAACGCCTGTGTTCAACACCGAAATTCCACCAATCATCTTATGAAATTCAAAGACGCCCGATTAGTAATCAAAGAAACTAATTTTAGCAGACGCAAGTGCCTTGAATCAGCACTTATCGCTGTTTCTAACACAAACAAAAAGGCAGCTTCACCATCTCTGAGGTCTTAGCAGGGATCTTCCTGAAAACAGTAAACCCTACCATCACATA
Organism: Cherax destructor; assembly: GCA_009830355.1. Taxonomy (NCBI): domain Eukaryota; kingdom Metazoa; phylum Arthropoda; class Malacostraca; order Decapoda; family Parastacidae; genus Cherax; species Cherax destructor. The sequence goes on from WNWK01011362.1 coordinate 23,875, forward strand.
GTCTCTCCTGCTAATACTACACACGCACATCGCAGATATGGAACACTGTTACAGGCCTTCTCTATTCCGACCTCCAACAGAAATATTTGTCTAACCTATTTTTATACTACCCAAGTAATTGCTTTTATCACCTTTTACTCATGTGCAAGTTGATTGTTCTACCTTATTGTATTACTACTACCTCTACAACTTACATCACTACTACTTCTAGCACCACTAGTATTACACCTCACTCTGAGCCTATATATACCCTCTGTGTCCATGTATTGTTTGTAACGGCTTGACAAAGCTCCTGGAGAGCGAAACGGTGCCACAGTAAAATGTCACATTAGTTGCATTTGTGTCCTTTTACTTAACATACTAGAAAACTGCTTGTTATGCTGAGCATTTCGGGCAAATTAGGTCAGTTGTGTCCCAGAATGCGACCCACACTAGTCGACTAACACCCAGGTACCCATTTTACACTGATGGGTGAACAGGGACATCAGGTGTCTTATGGAAACATGTCCCTAATGTTTTCCAGCAGTACCGGAGGAGATTCGAACTCCGGACCTCAGTGTGTGAGCTGAGTGCGCTAGCGATTGAGCTACGGAACACCTAAGGCACTTTAAACATTAGAAATAATATCAGGTTCATTCCATCAAGTAGCAAGATAATTTTCACAGTTTATAATCATCCTTACAACCAATGCTCCTACTCACATAACAGTAAATAGGCACCTGGGTGTTAGTGGACTGTTCTGGTTTGCATGCTGGAGGAAGGTTAAATGATTGGCTAGAGGGACCTAGAGCTTCCTATCTCTGACACAGATTTTTTTTTAACACGTAGGTCGTTTCCCAGTGAGGCAGGGGGACCCAAAAAATGAAAAAAAAACTTTCATCATCATTCAACACTTTCACCATCATTCATACATAATCACTGTTTTTGCAGAGGCGCTCAGATACGACAGCTAACACAGATATACCACAAAATATATATTTATCAGATAAACAATATTGCTACTCACCTTAGGAAATGCACTAGTAATGGTACGCGCTGCTGCAGGCGTAGAAAATAGGTTGAGGAGAATAATGTTTTCTTCGTCTACTGCATGTTCTTGGAGGACATTGACTGCTTTGATGACTGTGTTGCCTGAACCTAGATAGTAATATTCATGTACAATCATAACCTTAACCCAGAACTTTTATTATATATAGGCATCAAACTTAACACTAATGTACTCAAAAATTTCAAATGAATAACATTATCCCAAGAAGTTCCTTTACTTAAATTTCTTGCAAATTAAGAATCAATCATTTTTCATATACTAGTACATTTGGGCACTTTTCCCAAATGTTTTCTTTCAGTAGTAGTAATAGTAGTAACAGTAGTAGTAGTACAGTGGACCCCTGTTTTTCAAACGGTCCGAATATCGTACAATTCGGATTTAGAACACTTTTTTGGGCGAAATTTTGGTCCGGATTTCGTACCTCCATCCGGAAATCATACGTATCAGACGCGTCCACCCGCCCCCGGGACGTCACCACTCTCGTGTACGTGTCTCAGTCTGGCTCTGTCACTGGTTGAGTGAGCATTCATCCAAAACATTTAGCAATTTTTGTGCTTGTTTATTGATTGTGACTGCGAAATAAGCCACCATGGGCCCAAAGAAAGTTCCTAGTGCCAGCCCTTTGGTAATTGTACAGCTCAGTTTTGGTTGCCATACTACAGAATGGATATAAATTCATTGAAGAACATTCAGAGAAGAATGACAAAATTAATCCACTGTATAAGGAATCTCCCATATGAAGACTCAGAATTCTATCGTGAGAAACACGATAGAATTCAAGAAAGAAATTGTAGAAAAATACAAGTAGCGTACGTTTAGCTGAACTTGCCAGGATGGATGGGAAGTTGAAATCAACAATCTGTTCCATCCTGGCAAAGAAAGTAGAAATCAAGGAAGTTAAAGTTGCGAAAGGAGTAAATATGCTAACGAAACAGAGATCACAAACAATCGAAGATGTGGAGTTGTTGTTGTTGGTGTGGATCAACGAAAAACAGTTAGCGAGAGATAGTGTTGTGGAGTCGATCATTTGTGAAAAGGCAAGGCAGTTGCATGCAGATCTTGTAAAGAAAATGCCTGGAATGAGTGCTGCTGTTAGTGAATTTAAGGCCAGCAAAGGTAGGTTCAACAGATTCAAGAAGTGTAGTGGCATACACAGTCATACTGAGACTTCAGTATCTCACTCATTTCTTTGTTATTCATCAGTGTAAGTTCCATCTTGTCTGAGCAGAGGCCCAGTACAAAATGTGTTTTTTGCCTTGTTTTGGGCATATGAAAAGAAATATTTTGAATTTCTTTCAATTTCACTAATCACTTTTAGCTGCTCCTGTCTCTCCTGGATCCTGTATGAATCCTTTAACTTAAGCTCAATATTTCTCACTTCCCTGGTCAGCACTTCCTTCTGTATGTCAGATAATCTAACATTCTTGAGGAGCTCAGAGATTCTTTGCCTTCTCCTGTAAAGGGAGCACTCACTCACTCTCTCTCTCTCTCTTTTTTTATTTTACACAGGGTTTGACAAGGTTAGGTTAAGGATCCCTAGCTTTATTGACAATCTATTTACAAGTAAAGGATTCCTAACTTTATTGACAAGCTAAGAGATTGAGATCTCTCTGTAGTTTTCTTCTTCTTCGTCTTTTTTCTTAGGGGAATATGCCTTGAACATACTTCAGCTGCCAGAAAGTTGATCTTTTCAAGGCACTTGTTAGGGTCCATGTTATTTAAGATATCTTCCCAACATGTTTCATTTAGGACATGGTTTACTTGATCCCAGTTGATGTTCTGTGCATGTATGTCTGGACTTCAATTAGATTGTGATCTGAATTAGTTGTTTTTGATATTGTTGTTTCTTACCAGGTCCTCATTATTTGTGAAAATAAGGTCAAATGTGTTCTCCAGTCTTGTTGGCTCCACTATCTGATGGCTTAGGGTGTATATTGCAGAAATTCAGCAGCTCATGTGTATGTTCCTTTTCATATGAGCTGCCTCCAGGGATTATTTCTGCTACAACATTATTTGCTACATTCTTCCATTTTGTATGTCTTAGATTGAAATCACCAAGCAGAAAGATGTTTGGGGATGAGGCTGGAAGGTTTTCTAGACAGTAGACAGTTTTCAATAGCCGTTTCTTGAACTGTTGGGAAGTTGCATCTGGTGGCTTATATACAAGCGCAATGACTAAGTTTTGGTTCTTGATCTTTATTGTTAGAACTTCAACTACATCATTTGTGGTGTTCACTATCTCTGCAAATGAGCAACTCTGACTTACAGGCCAACCCCCTTCTTTGTAGCCTGTTCTTTCTGTCGCATCTAAAAAGATTGTACCCAGTTATCCATATTTCGTTTTCAAAGTCATCTTTTGCATGGGACACTGTGAAGACTGCAAACATCACATTTGACTCCTCTCGAAGTCCACTGATGAAAGGCATTTTGTTGGTGGTGGATGGCTTAAGGCCCTGTATATTAGCAAACATAAATGAGGTCGTGTTGCGTGTTTGTTGGGGAGATTTTGTTATTGGCATTAGTAGTTGTGGTTCTGGGGGGCCACTGGCTGTGCCTTCAGTCCAGCAAGGCTCCAAGGTGGTGGATTATTTTGGTTGTCTCTTTCCATTTTTTTATTAGTTTCCTGCCACTAAAAAATCACTTGGAGTGGGGTTGTCATAACTACTATGGTTTATTTTACGGGGTCTGTACCTCCTGGTCCTTTTTAAATCGTATGCAGGGCAGTTGGTGTTGTAACATTGATTTTTGAGGACTGAAGAGTGGTACATCCCAGGATGGAAGAATTTGTAGGAGGTTGCAGCATTTTTTGGGATGCTCAAAGTTGCATGTCCCATTTGTTTTTCCCGATATTCCATGCTTACAGGTGCTCCAAGGATAGAATTTGCACCATTTTGCTTTTGGTTGGATAAAATTCATGGTGGAGATCCTAGAACTGCACTATAATCTTCAGTAACCAAGCCCAAGACACTACCATCTGATTCCAGGAAATTAAAATTTTTCCCAGAAGACGACTCCTCTTCTACTACATCTGTAAATTGGGGCTATGGCTGTAGTGGCTGTGGCAGATTCTTTAGCCGAGTCTGGATTAGCACTAAGCCTGGGGGCTGAGTCTGGGTCAGCCCTAGGGCTGGGGGGCTGAGCTAACTGACGTTTTTGTTTAATGTGTTTTTTTCCAATGGGTGTCTAGTTATTTTCGGGTTAACTGTTGTAATCAATAGACAATCATGTAGTCAGCAGACAATCATCTTTCTCACGAGATACATTCCAGAAAAATGGAGCTATACATGACTTTGTAAACAATATTCAGAATTATTTAAAACTGTGCCTGGACAGCCACTGAAACCTCCTGGTATGCCAAACCCAAATAACTTCCATAATAATAATACCTACTGTAAAACTCATGCTTACTATTTACATACTGTTTGGAGACTAGGCCTAGCCTACAGAAAATATCGTATCCCTGAAACGCTGAAGTTCTTTCAAACTGTCCTTGATGCTACCAGGGAGCGTATGGCTCCCTGGTAGACTGGGAAACAATTGTCAGCAGTCTCAATGCTCCCCCTCCCCACTTAGCTAGGCATGTATGGATATAAATAGAATTAAGGGTAACAGAACTTGTCAGATCGCACGCCCTCACCCCTCACATATGGCAAATGAGTTGGTCAGTGCTTGGGTGGCTACATCTAGCTATGACAATCTTCCCAGTACCACACAAGACGAAATTAAAGGACAAACATGATGCCAGGGAGAGTGATTAGTTTTATGCTCAGCAAGGAAGATGACTAACATTCCTTTCACTAAGTTTGAGCTCAATGCAGCACTGAGGACAAATCCACATCACCTGGGTAGGATGGTATTACAGCATACTCAGACTGCTATGTCGAGTACCAGGTAATCCTTTATTTGAATTATACAATATCAACTATATTAATCAAATTATGAGGCTTTTAATTAAAGGCACATCAATGCACATAAAAAAAACAGATTGACACTTGCTACCAGAATGTGTTTTGCTTAAAGAAGTAAACAACTTACTCATAATAGGATACATGAGAAGAACTTTTCGTTGACTTATATCCTCTGGAAACTTTGCATATACAACCCGTGCCTCGTGAGTTTCCAGGTCTGATTCTACTAGAATCTTACCCAACCTGATAGACCGACAACACGACCGTAAGCCCTGTAAATAAATGCATAAATGAAGTCAGTAGAAAAAAACTTTTTCAGTAAAATATGGTTTATAAACTTGTACCCACTACAGCATTATTTGTATAAAACTTTCTGCCATTGTATGAATTATCTGCATTCACTCATTCTCATCAACACAGTACAGTATTGGTATACAGGTGTCCTCACTTTATGCAGATGCATTCCAGTCCTATGGCAGTTGTACTAAGCTCAATTAGTCTATTAAAACTTAATTCTACATCAAAATTCTTCACTACATCTTACAAACCACAAAACAATAATAATAATAATTTATTTCAGCATGATACAATGTTTGTACAAAGGTGAATGACATTTAGGTGTGCATGCAGAAAGCCCCTTAATATGCAGAGCATTTCTGTAATTTTATACATACAGTCTCTTAGGTGTAAGTATAAATTTAGGAGTTACAATATTAGTTTAATATCTTTATTATGTTACAATGAATAAAAGAGAATTGAATATCCTATTAGTTCATGTTTATAGCTTTTATCAAGTTTAATTGATAAGGAATTACAGGTTTGATTATGATTATAGGTAAAGTAAAGTAAATTTTATTTCTTCGCAATTTTACATAGATATTGGTAGTTACAATCATAAACTGAAGTGCAAGAAGAGCCACTGACATGCCATGGCATTAGGGACAGCTTAATCTAATGACTTATAGACTATGTACATAATATTAGAGAAATTGATTGAGTTTATTCTAGTTATATATTTGATTTCAAATTACAATATGATGATATTATACTGTTAAAATTACAATATGATATTAAATTGTAACAAGTGTTTAGGAGGATGGCAATATAAAATTGAGATTATCTTAAGGAAAATAACATTGAGCATTTTTGAAAGTAATTTATAGTATGAGTAGTATTTAGTTTTGGGTGAGTAGGTGGTAACATAATAGTAGCATATTAGTAAAAATTGAAATTATCTTATAGGAAAATAATATTGAGCATTTTTGAAGGTAGTTTACAGTATGAGTATTTAGTTTAGGGTGAGTAGGTGATTTTTGAGGATTCTAGCATATTAACATAAAGGGAACACAATCAATGTTTTAATGATTTTGAGGATAATAGATATTGAGAATATGATTATATTGCTGTACATGTGTTCATGGCATTGAGAATATGGAAATATAGTTTTCACATACGTACTTAGCTGATGCTTGGATATGTTAGGGAGAGGTGTTTTTTAATGGTAGTTTTGAAAATGCTGACCGAGTCAGTGGCTCTGAAGATTTCTGGCAAAGAATTCCAGATTTTAGGCCCTTTTATGTATGTACATTGTTTTTTTGGAGAGATTTAACCGGACATGGAATGTCAGAGATTTTTGCACCTAGTATGTACTGTCTACTGGTCCTCTTGCAACTACAGTAGACAGTCATTTAACAAGAGTTTATCTGTTACGATTTGGGTATAGCACGATTGAAGAATTGCGGCACATTTTTATGTAACACTACGTAAAATTAACTTTATACGGTTAGCAGAAGGTGAAAAAATTTTGAGCGCGCGGTCGCCCGCGGTGGGTTACGCCATTGAGTCAATGGGGGAGACATACCCCCACCCCAGCATCCCTCACCCACCTTCCCAGCATGCCCCTGCCACCACCCCACCTCACCCCACCATCCCAGCATTCACACTTCATACGCGAACAGCAGTCCCTCTTCTCTGCTACAAGCTTGTGATTGTGAATTGTGTTTTGATCTTTTAATTACTATACCTTGTATCTGCCAAGCAATCATAACACCCAGTAGGCATACCAGTGTTGCTCAAAGTGGCAAGAAAATTTATAAGCAGTTAAGTCTTAGAATTAACGAAGAAAACAGATATTAGACGAGACATAACCTGTGGCCTTAATGAAGTGTTACTTTGTACACATAAAAAGAGGTAAACATAAGTTTGTGTGACTGACTTACTGAATGACGGACTTCCTGAATGACTGACTTCCTGAATGACTGACTTCCTGAACGACTGCTGTATGACCCTTGTGGTTTAGCGCTTCTTTTCATTATAATAATACTATTCCTGAACGACTGACTTACTGAACGACTGACTTACTGAACGACTGACTTACTGAACGACTGAACGACTGACTTACTGAACGACTGAACGACTGACTTACTGAACGACTGACTGACTGAACGACTGACTGACTGAACGACTGACTGACTGACTTACTTACTGAACGACTGACTTACTGAATGACTTGCCTGACTTACTGAATGACTTGCCTGACTTACTGAATGACTTGCCTGACTTACTGAATGACTTGCCTGACTTATTGAATGACTTGACTGACTTACTGAGTGACTTGACTGACTTACTGAATGACTAACTTACTGAGTGACTTGACTGACTTACTGAATGACTAACTTACTGAATGACGGACTGACTTACTGAATGACTTGACTGACTTACTGAATGACTTGACTGACTTACTGAATGACTTGACTGACTTACTGAATGACTTGACTGACTTACTGAATGACTTGACTGACTTACTGAATGACTTGACTGACTTACTGAATGACTTGACTGACTTACTGAATGACTTGACTGACTTACTGAATGACTTGACTGACTTACTGAATGACTTGACTGACTTACTGAATGACTTGACTGACTTACTGAATGACTTGACTGACTTACTGAATGACTTGACTGACTGACTTACTGAATGACTTGACTGACTGACTTACTGAATGACTTGACTGACTGACTTAATGAATGACTGACTGACTTAATGAATGACTGACTGTCTTAATGAATAACTTAACTGACTTACTGAATGACTTGACTGACTTACTGAATGACTTACTGAATGACTTGATAACTTACTGAATGACTTGATAACTTACTGAATGACTTGATAACTTACTGAATGACTTGATAACTTACTGAATGACTTGATAACTTACTGAATGACTTGACTGACTTACTGAATGACTTGACTGACTTACTGAATGACTTGATAACTTACTGAATGACTTGATAGCTTACTGAATGACTTGATAGCTTACTGAATGACTTGATAGCTTACTGAATGACTTGATAGCTTACTGAATGGCTTGATAGCTTACTGAATGACTTGATAGCTTACTGAATGACTTGACTGACTTACTGAATGACTTGACTGACTTACTGAATGACTTGACTGACTTACTGAATGACTTGACTGACTTACTGAATGACTTGACTGACTTACTGAATGACTTGACTGACTTACTGAATGACTTGACTGACTTACTGAATGACTTGACTGACTTACTGAATGACTTGACTGACTGACTGAATGACTTGACTGACTGACTTACTGAATGACTTGACTGACTGACTTACTGAATGACTTGACTGACTGACTTACTGAATGACTTGACTGACTGACTTACTGAATGATTTGACTGACTGACTTACTGAATGACTTGACTGACTGACTTACTGAATGACTTGACTGACTGACTTACTGAATGACTTGACTGACTGACTTACTGAATGACTTGACTGACTGACTTACTGAATGACTTGACTGACTGACTTACTGAATGACTTGACTGACTGACTTACTGAATGACTTGACTGACTGACTTACTGAATGACTTGACTGACTGACTTACTGAATGACTTGACTGACTGACTTACTGAATGACTTGACTGACTGACTGAATGACTTGACTGACTGACTGACTGAATGACTTGACTGACTTACTGAATGACTTGACTGACTTACTGAATGACTTGACTGACTGACTGAATGACTTGACTGACTGACTGAATGACTTGACTGACTGAATGACTTGACTGACTGAATGACTTGACTGACTGACTGAATGACTTGACTGACTGACTGAATGACTTGACTGACTGAATGACTTGACTGAATGACTTGACTGACTGACTGAATGACTTGACTGACTAAATGACTTAAAGTTGGACACTCCAGTACAACCATCGACTTTAGTTCCAGAACCTCTTCCATCCACCTCAGCCCAGTAGGGCCACAGCATAACTCTCCACTCATGCCTGTCACAGCTGCTGAACCATTATGACAATTACGGAGGCATTGGAGGAGGACCAAAACGCAGATGTGATTTACACAGATTTTGCAAAGGCGTTTGACAAATGCGATCATGGAGTGATAGCGCACAAAATGAGGGCCATAGGCATTACTGGGAAGGTAGGCAGATGGATATTTGAGTTCCTAACACACAGAACACAAAAAGTAGTAGTGAACAGGGGAAGATCCAGCATCAGCGAAGTCAAAAGCTCAGTGCCCCAAGGCACTGTCCTGGCACCTCTGCTGTTTCTCATCCTCATAGCATAGATAAAAACACCCAGCACACTTTTGTATCATCATTTGCAGATGACACTAAAATAAGCATGAAAGTCACTACGGTAGAAGACACTGAAAAATTACAGGAGGACATAAGCAGGGTCTTCCAGTGGGCAGTGGAGAACAACATGACGTTCAATGGTGATAAGTTTCAGCTGCTTAGGTATGGAAAAAATGAAGAACTCAAAAGGAACACTATATACAAAACGCAAGAGGGTCACCATATAGAACGAAAGGAACACATTAAGGACTTGGGAATAATTATGTCTGCTGATCAGTCTTTTAAAGACCATAACAAGACAAAGATCACAACAGCCTGGAAGATGACGGGGTGGGTATTGAGAACTTTCAAAACAAGGGAAATAATGCCGATGGTGACACTCTTCAAATCGCTAGTGCTCCCTCATTTAGAATACTGCTCTGTGCTGACGGCCCCATTCAGGGCTGGAGAAATATCAGAGCTGGAACAAATTCAGAGATCGTTTACGGCTCACATTGAGCCATTGAAACATCTAAATTATTGGGAACGCCTTCAAGTCTTGAACATGTACTCATTGGAGCGGAGGAGAGAGAGATACATGATAATATATACTTGGAAAGTACTGGTCCCAAATCTGCACACTGCCATAACATACTGGAGTGAGAGATATGGGAGAAAGTGTAAAATAAACCCAGTGAGGAGCAGGGGTGCGGTGGGGACAATACGGGAGCACTGTATTAACATCCGGGGTCCCAGACTATTCAACATCTTACCAGAAGATATCCGAAACATCGCTGGAACCAGTGTAGAAGCCTTCAAGAGGAAACTGGACAAGTACAGTGGTACCTCGAGTTACGATGGTCCCCAAAATCGCCCTTTTATGTAAGTTTATTTTTTTAAATGCTTTTGTAAGTATATTTTTGGGGGTGTAAAAGGACTAGTCTATTTTACATTATTCCTTATGGGGATAAATTCGTTTGGTAATGGCACTTGAACAGCATTCTCGAACGAAAAAATATCGTAACTCGAGGTACCACTGTATCTTCATCGGGTGCCAGATCAACCAGGCTGTGATGGATATGTGGGTCAGCGGGCCTCCAGCAGCAACAGCCTGGTTGACCAGGCAAGCACCAGACGAGCTTGGCCCATGGCCGGGCTCAGAGAGTAGATACTCTCGAAACTCTTCAAAGGTATATCAAAGGTAATCATCCACAAACACCAGCACCCACAATTTAAGGTAAGAAATACTATTATTTCTATTACATTTGTAGTCTTGAGCAGTAAAAACAACATAATACATCACAACAATGGACTACAATTACATATTCACTTTTATTTTTGTAAGATGTGGAGGCCTAAAAAAAGTAGTTTGGCTTTTTTGGGGCGCTTTAGAACGTAACCCTATTTTTCCCATAAGTTCTTCAGTTCATCTAACACGATTTTACCTAACACGGCGTTTTCAGGAACGTAACTACTGTGTTAAATGACGGTCTACTGTATCAAGAAAGTGCTTCAGGTCAGGATAATATTAGAATTTAATTTATTTTTCTGTAAATGTAGGATGCACAGTAGTAAGAGTGAATGTTTTGTATAGTGAGTAGGTTAAAGTCTTTGAAGAGTAGGGAGGGGGAGTGTTGTCTAGCAGTGAACTGTGTGATCATTCGTACTGCAGCTTTTTGTTGGGTTATTATTGGCTTAAGGTGAACTGCTGTTGTGGATCCCCAGGCACAAATAGCATAGGTGAGGTATGGGTAGATAAGTGAATAGTATAATTGAAGTAGTGCTGTTTGTGGTACATAATAACGTATCTTTGAGGGGATACCAACTGTTTTGGGTACTTCTTTTATGTGTTGGATATGGTGTTGAATTTAAAGTTGCTGTCAAGGTGCAGGCCCAGAAATTTTCCTCATATTTCACTTACATGGCAAATGCATATCAATACAGAATTACCAGTAGAAATAAAAACAAATTTGCATAAAGTGAGGGAAATCTGTGTTACCTATCTTCGTTTAAAGTTCATTCACTAGGCTAAGCAGTTTCCATACCAAAGATTTATAAAGTAATCTTATCATATGTCTTGAATGCTTTATTTTTTCTGGACACTCTCCTTTATGAGGGCAGCTATGACAGAAAAACATGGAAATAGTCATTGAAACATGATCCAACTTGCTCTATATTCCTTATGCCATTTAAACTTCCACAAACCTTCTCCAAAATTATCTAATTCATTGACTATGAGAGTAAAGTAAGCAAGTGCATATAGAATGAGTAGTCATTATCTGACACTTTTCAAGTAACAATAACAAACTTCTGTAAATGATGTGACTAAGAGCACTGGGGGCTTAGAGTTACTGAATTCTCCCTTAGCACTCCTTTGGCCTTGCCAATGTTGCAGTCAAAAGGTAATCTAAATTGTGATTTCAGCACACTTCTGGCAAGACAGCGATTGAATGTATGGTGATTGTGTTCTCTACTTTGGGTGAGAGATGGTCATAGAGGAAAAAAAATACACAGCAAATGGTAATCTACAGCCTTGAAAACAATGAAATTTAGTTTTCTATCAAACATTACCAAAAAATAACAGAGCTATCATTCTGCTACTATCAGAATGCTATATTTGTTGTAACACAAAGGCCTTGAAGCTTACCTGCTCCATAGCTTCTCCAGATCTGACAATTGAAACACCACAGTTGCCTTTAACAAACTGCAAACCCTGGTACTGACATCCAGTTGGTGTTGTGATGGAACAATCAGAATATGGCAGCTGATTTAGACCCTCTTCAACCACCAATCGAATCTAATTCCAATGAAAAGAAGTTGTTAAAAAATTAAATGGAGAATGACTTGCCATAGTAAAAAATGTCACATTCCATAACATCTGTAAAAATATGAATAAAATTGGAAAGAGAATTCCGATACTGTATATCTTAAGATAATATACAGCTAATTATAATAGACAGCAGAAGCATAAAACATACGTATGAAGTTTCTAAATATTATATTAATTCATGTCAATACATTAATCTGTCAACTATTGTTTATCAATCACTTACTAATCTGTCAGCATAGAATTTGAAATCACTTCTTGATGTATTCCTAGAAGAAAACACAAACCATTAATAGCATTAAAAATCATTAAAACCAGATTCAAATGTACAGCTAGTTTTCATTCAAATATTACTAATATCAAGTTGAATATAACTGAAATAATTTAATTAATTTCTGAAGCAAGATTTATGGTAACAATTTCTTTACTGGTCCCATTAGATAGGGTAACCTGTGAAGCTTACCTATCCCGGATGATTGTTTGTAATTCCTTGACTTGACCACTACAAGGAATCAGCCTGAAGTACGGACCAAAACATTCAACAGGTTCTAGTTGGCTTTCAATGCATGAATCAGATTCATCCACATTCTGCAACATTAAAACAGGGAAAAAATCTGGCTTGACTATTGCTACATTTATTAAGAGGTCTTTGTAACCAGTGGAAATAAAAAAAAACTGGTAGCAGAGTGCCCTTTTAATAATAGGGCTATGGGAATGAGCAAATACATCACCTTATAAAACAAATGAGCATCCTGAGGTCAGGCTTGGAGAAAAGCAAGTGACATGCGAGGCCATGAAAATGTGAAATCAAATACAGGTGAAGTCGGGTATTGTTTGTATTATGAAACATGGACAATGTGGGCCATTTAACATGTGCATTCCATTGTGTTGTTCAGTGGTATTGGTGATGTGGGTCACTGTTGCTTCCAAAATTCTGCGTTTAGCCCTGCCTCTCTCATGGTGTAAATGTTGTGCTCTACCATGGTCCATGATGAGAATAAAGATTATCTTTAAAAGAGTCCTTTTCAAGGTGTTCCAGAATTGGCAGTGCACCCCACAAACTGGCAGGTTTTCTAGCTAGACAAAATGCTGGGCATGGTTAGCACCTCACACTTGGAACACTGAAGACCTTTCTAGGATCAACAATGTGGTCATTAAAACCAAGAAACTTGCTAGCTCAGATGCAGCCTCTCTCTTCATTTGGGCCACATCAACCAAATAATTACCTTTCCTTGCAGTTCTGTCACTGCAGACCTCAACATACTTCTTCCTGCACAAGATTTCATTGACCTCATTGAAGCCTATGTCAGGTTCAACTTTTTCACCTTAGGCAACAACATTAAAAATAATTTGGAATGGCATTTCAGGCTCACTCAATACACTACACATTAAAAGGAAGGGAGAGAGGAAGGAAGGAAGGAAGGAAGGAGGGAGGGGGGAGAGGGAGAGAAAGAGAGAGAAGGGGAGAAAAAGAGAGGAGAGAGAGAAAAGGGGAGAGAGAGAGAGAAGGGGAGAGAGAGAGAGAAGGGGAGAGAGAGAGAGAGAAGGGGAGAGAGAGAGAGAGAGAAGGGGAGAGAGAGAGAGAGAAGGGGAGAGAGAGAGAGAGAAAGAGAGAGAGAGAGGAGAGAGAGAGAGAGAGAGAGAGAGAGAGAGAAGAAGGAGAGAGAGGGGGAGAGACAAAACAGCAACGAAACAAGCCTTGGATATGTTAACTCTCCTACACCTGACATCACTGCTTCAGCACCTGCCAGTACACCAGACAGTGCACATACCATCACTGATCCTACACCTGTCAGCACACCTGCCAACACTACTCCAACATCTGGCAGCAGTGCTTCATCTGCAAGTACCGAGGCAGGATTTTCTCCAACAGAGATTGGTGAAGTTAATCAGGGGACTATCACTGCACCTGAACAGGTGCTGCGCCAAAGTACAAACAGTAGGGACACATCTGTCAGCCGTCTCACCTTCCACCAACGCAGTCCCAGGAAAACGTTCATCAGATACACAATCATCAGGCTCACCAACGGCAGAACCTGTGAATAAATCAGCAGCGAAACACAAGAGGTGCAACAAATAGGAGTCCACCCTCCCAGGCACTTAGGCAGTGATCTTGCTGTCACCGGAGGGGGCACACCACTAACAACTGCTTGCGAGATACCAGGTGCAATTACTGCCACAAGAGGGGACATTAGGAGCACATCCAAAGAGGATACCAATATTAGCCGACTACTGGTTCTCCCCACTGGGCAGATTGTCATCACCCCAATTCTCCAGAGAGCCAACATGAATGTAGCAATCCTTACCACCAGAACTACTTGCACAGCAGGAGAATAAAGCATACTGTTTAGTGGATGATTAAATTCTATATCAGAAAGATGAACCAAGACCTTCACACACACCTTCAGGAATATAAATATGCCTGCAGGAGGGATAAAACCAACAATGCATGTGCAGTCCATTTCAACCTTCATTTACACATCATGGCATGGAGATGAGCACAATACTTACACCACAAGAACAATGAGCTAGACAGTTCTGGAAGCAGCAGTGATCCCTCTCATAAGTACCATTGAGCAAAACAGTGAAATGTACATGTTAGCTGAACCTATTGCCCACACTGTCCATGATTCTTATTAACATAATAACTTGTCTTCTTAACACCACCCTGTACTCTCGCCAATACCTGACTTCACTTGTATTTGATCTCGCATTTCCATGACCTCATATGTGACCTGTCTTTCTCCAAGACCGTGTGCCTTATGATGAAGTGTGTTTGTGTATTTCTGCATGCTGCATTTAATAAAGCCCAGTCTTAGGTAAAAAAATATTAAAAGGATTCTCTGTTAGAGGTGTCTATTTTTTCTTACTGGCTTTTGTCATTGTCTAACTCTGCAACCAGTGCTATACTATACTACTGTATTAATATGGGCTTCAGTGTTTTTACAGAATTTTTTTATAATTTCAGATAAAACTATACAGTGTATATATTTTTTTTTTACCTCAAAGGCTTCTCCCACCAAGCTAATTAAGTAGGGGAAAAAAATTCACCATCAATCCCTGCCTTGCCAGAAGTGTGCTTACATCACAATTTAGATCACTCTCTAATTGCAGCATCTCCAACCCTCTTTTAGAGTGCAGAAACTGCCCTTCCAGCCTCTAGGACTCAAGTTCATCTTGATTTCCCTGAATCCTTTAAAAAATGTTACCTTGTTCACACTTCAACAGCACATCCATTAAAAACCACTTGTCTCCATTCACTCCTATCTAACATGCTCACACAAGCCTGCTAGATGCTTAAGCCCCTAAAACTCAACCCCTTTACCCCCTCCCTCCAACCATTTCTGGGATAAACCCTATCCCTCTCCATCCACTATACATACTCAAACCACCTCAACTTCTCAGCCCTGTGGATTATACTCTTGGTGACCCCCACATTGTCTTTTAATGTCTACAATCCAAATTCTCTATTTAATATTCAAACAACACTTTGCTCCCAAGCAAGGCATCTCCACTGCCTCTGCTCTCTTCTTCATTACAAGGTTTAAAGCCCATGCCTCACTCCTATATAAGTGTTGGTACCACTATGCTCTGGTACATTTCCCAAGAATACTAAAAACAACAAGTAAAGTTACCAGGCCACGGTGCCCAGTGGCCTGGTGGCAAAAAAGCTCTTGTGTCACATGGTGAGGGTCCGGGTTTGATTCCCGGCGAAGGGGTGGAAACATTGATGTGTTTCCTTAACACCAGTTGTCTATGTTTAACCATAAGTAAAATGGGTACCTCGGTGTTAGTCGACTGGTGTGGGTCGCATCCTGGGACAAAATTGACCTAATTTTCCCGAAATGCTCTGCATAACAAGGGGCTTTCTATGTAGTAATATGTCACTGATGTCAGCTAGGCCTGTATATGTACCTTGTACATGTACTTGTAGTAAATAAAGATATTATTATTTTATTATTATGTAGTATATGGAAACAGTACTGCTACAGTACAGTGGTACCTCGAGTTACGAATTTAATTCTTTTCAGAAAGCTGTTCGAGTGCCGATACCAAACAAATTTGTTCCCATAAGGAATAATGTTTATTAGATTAATCCGTTTCAGACCCTCAAAAATACACTTACAAAAGCACTTACAGAAATACACTTACATAATTGTTCGAGTTGGGAGCTGCTCGTATGTCGAGATACCACTGTACGTATTACTATTATTATTACTACAGAATTATTTCTGCTTTGGTGCTACACTGTACTCACTAATATTTTTATTTTATTGTATAGTGCCAATAAACAATAATTTATAAAATGGTATTTACTGTATCTGTATAAATTATTATTACAATATTATTATTACTCACTGGCTGGTTCCCATCACGCATGGTGACCCAAAGAAAACATGCAAATTTGATTTAAAACTGGGATAGTTGAATTACCTGAGCATTGTGGTGGTCAGAACAGGTGTTAGGTTTTTGCTTGTCAGTTGGTGGTATTTGGGTGGCAGATGTTTTCTTCTCAAAAGCGGGAGGCCTTGATGTGACCACCTCACTCATAGTACCCATAATGTTAACCCTAACACTCTTGTGACTGTCTTCAGTAAAGCCTGTTTTATGGAAGATAAGAAAGGCTTTATAAGATACTGTTTATTCAGGATAAAACAACAATTTATCATTTATTCTATAAAATTGCATTACACCAAAAATTTTTAATGAAAATGTAAAATTCAGTAAACAATTTATAAATAATTGCCAATATAATAACTTTTAACTAAGTATGTGTATTGTTCACCATACATCTTCCCCTTAACCCCTAGTCATTCATTTCCTGTCAGACTGTAATGGAAACACTGTCTTAGCAATACATAGTCTGAAAAAATGGCATTTGATTACATTTTCTCACTACAATCATCTAGTCCAAAGTTTACAATCATCTAGTCCAAAGTTTAAGTAAATTAATTACTTTAACAATAGTTAAGAAATTTAACCCTTTCAGGGTCCAAGAGGGGTCTCCGAAACTCGTTCTCAGGGTCCAAGAATTTAAAAAAAAAAATATGTTTTCTTATGAAATGATAGAGAATCTTTTTCCGATCATAACGCCACAAAAATTATGAAATTTGATCGAAAACTAACGGAATTTTGCTTTCGCGAAGTTATCGGTATGGATAACCTTTACGCATCGGCGATTTCGCCCACTTTGAGCCCTATTTTCGGCAAATTCCAATGTTTCAGTCTACTAAAATTATAGCTATTTCGCTAGAACTCCATTTCTTCTATCGATTGAGTACAAGAAATCGCCTATTTACCAATTACAACTACCCAAAATAGTGGTCAGAAAATGGCAATTTGGCCAATTTCACACAAATTTCAAACGATGCCAATTTCAAAATGGGGTCCAGAATAAACAAGGCAGACATTCCTGGCACTAAAATAACATCATCTCTGTTTATTAGTCACGTTTCCAGGCCCCTCTTACATTACTTTTGCTTATCATTTTGAATTTTTATTCTCACAAAAAAATAGAAGATTTACTGTTATGTATACAACTCCATCATTGTAAAAATAATATAAACAATATCAGAGCACTTGTGCATGAATATTAGACTCGCCAGTTGATGTGTATTGGACGCATGGTGTGATTTGTTTACTCTTGAACATCGTCAAAAATCGAACATTTTCGCTACTTTGAGCTCAATTTCAAGGTACTTGTCATTGTCAAACTAATCAAAATCATTTCTATTTCTGTAATATATCGTCCATTCTATCAAATGAGACCAAGAAAACGAGAATACATCAATAAATACCATACGAAAATAGACTGCAAAGTCGCTGTTTTAAACCAAAAATACGGTCAGTTTTTTTTTCTTCATTATGCACTGTGTGGTGCAGGAATTTTTTTATACTGCGCACACTGACCACACAGACCCATTCTATCACATCTAGGCCTAACAGCCTGTTTCTGCTTGATTTGAGCGCGCTAGAATTTAGGCGTACTAGTACGTCAATAACCCCAGGGCGTAAGCCGTACTAGTACGTCAATAACCCCAGGGCGTAAGCCGTACTAGTACGTCAATAACCCTGATAGGGTTAATTTAACAGATTTTAGGCAAGTGAGATTTGTAGTGAAAATAGGTTGGCAGGCACTCAGCTCACATAACGAGTGTCCATGACTCATGAAATTGTAATGACACGATTGCAAACAAACCATACCACGGGTGGGGTTCGAACCCGCGGTCCGAGTGTCTCAAATCTCCAGACCGTCGCGTAAGCCACTGGGCCAGCTAGCTTCAATAAGATTCATCCAACTAGGTATATTTCTACACCATAAGAAGGTTAGCATAGGCACCACTGTGTCCACAAATGCAAGTTTTTACAGACGAATCTCCCGCTAGCATGGCCATGATGAACTCTAGCTCAAGTCCCCTCAAAGCCGTCAATCGTGTCATTACGATTTCGTGAGTCATGTTGACGGCTTTGAGGGAACTTGAGCTAGAGTTCATCACAGCCATGCTAGCGGGAGATTCTTCTGTAAAAATTTGCATTTGTGGACACAGTGGTGCCTATGCTAACCCTCCTATGGTGTAGAAATATACATAGTTGGATGAATCTTATTGAAGCTAGCTGGCCCAGTGGCTTACGCGATGGTCTGGACCACCCGTGGTATGGTTTGAGTGTCCATGGTTTGATCCTGGCACGGGTGGAAATATGTATTGGGCATGTTTCCTTACACTTGCTGCCCCTGTTCATCTAGTAATAAGTAGGTACCTAGGTTTTAGTCAACTGTTTTGGGTCACATCCTGGGGGTGATAATATACCTCAGATGTGGCTGGGCTTTGAAATGAGCTGAGGTAGGAAAGCAGCTAAGCCTGAAAAATTGGTGTCTTAAAAAAAAAATGCTTGTTTTTCAGTATATTCATTACAGTATATTTTGGCACTACAATCATTACAAACTGATTTAAGTCTCAGAAAGAACATATTAAAGTTTTGTCCTGAGAGAGTTCATAAAGAATATCGCAGAACAAATGAACACAGGTGCTATTAAAAATTTTATATTGGGGACTTTGGAGTGGTTATCTGGTTGGAAGTGAGTGCTAGGAGACTTGTTGTAAAGAAGCATTATTATTATTTTTAATGAGAGCTTCAGCCCCCAAGCCTCTTCCTTGGTGCCGCTCCTGTGAACACAGGAGTAAATTTTTGGAGTTTGACACTAAGTGAAAGGAACCATAGAATTTACGGAGTGCTACCAGGCTGCTTATTCAGCACACGGGAGCTAGCTACATAGTACTATACCAATACATGCCTAAATCTTACATTTGGCCACTTCATTACAACTTATGGCACTTGAAAAATTGCAGTGAAGAGGACATATAGCATCATATCTGTGTTGCTCCAATCCAAGTTAATACATAGTAAAAAATAATGGGAGGTGGGGATGTTCGAGCATTTGAATGCAAGAATGAAGGAATTTGCATCTACAAGAACTAGGGATGGGATGATACCAATACCATCAAAATTAGTCAATACCCATCGACACCATCAAAATTAACTGATACTCACTGATACAATCAAAATTAGCCAAAACTCACTTGATATCAATACCAATACTCTGTCACATCCATAATCCGAACACCATTAACCTTCATATGTTGTACAGCTACTACAGCCCTTGAGGTGTGTAATTCCACACTGTAAAGTACATACAAAACAATACTGAAGTAATGCATAGGGATAACTCTCTTGATTAGTCTGCCCCTATGCAAGAGAAATGAACAAGCATGTGCAGGGCCACTAGCACAATATCAAATTACTTTTTAGAGAGCTGTATGATGATAGCACAAGGGATGTTCTACAATTAGCCTATAATTGGTCCTCAAGCACCTGATTAGCCTATACCTGACCAATAGCTTCATCACACTGAGAAATGCTCTACACATGGTATTCATGACACAAAGTGCCAACAAACAGGCACCTGCCCCTCCCATCACTGATGGTATGGCAGATGATACCATCAGGAAAAACACCTAAAATTAATGCAAATCTACATCTTTGCCAGAATGACAAAAATACATAGCACACTGTGCCAGGCCTTCAGTATTGACAACCAGTATGGAGGAAGCTGGAACAGGAGGGGACACGGCTAGAAATTGAAGTTGGTAGACACTTGACACCATGTCTGTAGCACAGTCTATATTAAAACAGTGGACATCACAGAGAAACCAAGAGAGGAAACTGGTGACTCCACTGTTGTAAGATGGGGAAAGGATAATTATAGGAGAGAAAACATCCATCATAATGTAAACAAAACAAGAATAATTAATTCATCACTGGATCTGTTCCTGCCAACGCAACTAGCTTAGATGATTTTCCAATGAGTCACCCCTACTCTACCAGGTGAACAACTACCATGTAGAATAATGAGCAAGGGCAAATCAGAAACACCAGAAATGTTTCATCTTCAGCAAAAAAATCCTTATCTGGCATACAACCTCCTGCAGTACAGTGGTCCCTCAGTTTTCGTGCATCTCCAAACTCAAACATTTATGTAAGTGTATTTTCGTAAGTGCTGTTGCAAGTGTATTTTTGGGGGTCTGAAATAAACTAACCTACGTGACATTATTTCTTAAGGAAGTAAATTCGTTCGGTAATGGCACTTGAGCAGCATTCTGGAACGAATTTTCGGCGAAAACCGAGGGACCACTGTACTTTCACCACTATTTAATCCCCCTTTGGATGGTGCATAACCCTGCAATTAGGAAAAGCACAGGGATGACCTGGACCATTCTTTGTTTTCCATTTTCTTGGAAGAAATTTAATAAAAAAAATATTAATGGAGAAATAGTACGTATTATCATTTCAAGCAAAAAAGGAGTTTCTTGGTCGTGTATGCAGCCAAGGGAGGGGACGATAGAATACCACCTCCCCCCCCCACCATGATGTGATTGAGTAGTGTAACCTGGTGGCAAATGTCATAGATTGTTTAAATAACTAATGCCTCTGAAGGGCCGTTCATGGACAGTCTTTAATTGAAACATCAGGGATTTTTCCTCCATCAAAATTTCAGTACTGTATGATCCTAATAAGTTTAGTGGTTAATAAATGTATTGTACTATATTCTATATCTATCCCTCCCTTATCAGTAGATACAAAATGCAAAACCACCACAGAGGGAGTTGAATGACAGCACTAGGCCTTTCGTGTTGCAATCAACACATCATTGCAACATGAAAGGCTTAGAGCTGTCATTTGACTCCCCCCCTCCCCATCGTTTTGTATTATATAGGTACATAAATGTAATTTAAATTTATATTTTTAAAGTATATTTTATTTAACTGTACTGAAAATATTTTCATAAATTTCATTTCTCCTGACTGAGCTATAGGCAATTATGAGAGATGGTAATTACTAAGCATCAGTAACTCCAGCTCTGCTGGAAAGAAATCTTTTAAGGACAGGTAGCTGTTGAACATTTAATGGAATACAGTGGACCCTCGGTTTTCGTTCACCTCCAAACTTGAACAATTATGTAAGTGTATTTTCGTAAGTGCTTTTGTAAGTGTATTTTAGGGGGTCTGAAATGACTAATCTAAGTCCTTATGGGAACAAATTCGTTCGGTAACGGCACTCAAACAGCACTCTGGAAAGAATTTTCAAAGAAAACCGAGGGTCCACTGTAGTACAGTGGACCCTCTGTTATCAGCTGTTCCACTTATTGGCCAACTCGGTTATCAGCCAGTTTTTCGGCCGAAATTTCCTTCCAGTTATCAGCCGTTATTTCGCTTATAGGCCACATTGGATGCATCAACCCGCCAGCCGCTCGCGCATTCCTGAGTCAGTGTGGCTGTCTCTGGAAGAGTGAGGAAGCTTCTGCTCATTCATCCAAACATTTCGCTATAATCCATTTTTTTTGGTGGTTATTGATTAAGTGCAACTGCGAAATAAGTAACCTAGTAAAGTTCCTTTGGTAAAGAAAGTGAGAAACATGATGAAATTTAAGAAGTTATTGAAAAATATGAGAGTGGTGTGTGGGTGCTGGAACTTGCCAGGATGTATGGGAAAAACAAATCAACAATGATTTCCATCCTGGCAAAGAAAGTAGAAATCAAGGAAGCTAGTGTTGGAAAAGGAGTAAATGTGCTAACGAAACAAAGGTCACCAATAATGGAAGATATGGAGAAGTTATTGTTGTTGTGGATCACCGAAAAACAATTAGCGGGAGATAGTGTTGTGGAGTCGATCATTTGTGAAAAGGCAAGGCAGTTGCATGCGGATCTCGTAAATAAAATGCCTGGAACAAGTGCTACTGTTAGTGAATTTAGGGCCAGCAAAAGCTGGTTAGAGAGATTTAAGAAGCGTAGTGGCATACACAGTGTGGCAAGGCATAGCGAGGCTGCAAGTTCTGACAAATGTACGGCTGAAAAATTCGTGCAGGAATTCAAGGGGTACGTAGAGGCTGAAGGATTCCTCCCCCAACAAGTGTTCAGTTGTGACGAAACAGGCCTCTTTTGGAAGAAAAATGCCAAAGAGGACCTACATTACGCAGGAGAAAAAGGGACTGCCAGGACACAAGCCAAGCCCATGTTGACACTTTACAGATCGCTTGTTCTATCTAGGCTGGAATATTGTTGCACACTTACTGCACCTTTCAAGGCGGGTGATATTGCTGACCTTGAAAATGTGCAGAGAACCTTCACCGCACGCATAAGTGCGATAAACCACCTCAACTACTGGGAACGCTTGAAGTTCCTAAACCTGTACTCTCTAGAATGCAGGCGGGAGAGATACATTATTATATACACATGGAAAATTCTCGAGGGCTTAGTACCAAACTTGCACACAAAAATCACTCCGTACGAAAGCAAAAGACTCGGCAGGCGATGTAACATCCCCCCAATGAAGAGCAGGGGTGCCACTAGCACGTTGAGGGACAACACAATAAGTGTGAGGGGCCCAAGATTGTTCAACTGCCTCCCAGCATACATCAGGGGGATTACCAACAAGCCCCTGGCTGTCTTCAAGCAGGCACTGGACAGGCACCTCAAGTCGGTACCTGATCAGCCGGGGTGTGGTTCGTACATTGGACTGCGTGCGGCCAGCAGTAACAGCCTGGTTGATCAGGCTCTGGTCCAACAGGAGGCCTGGTCACAGACCGGGCTGCGGGGGCGTTAACCCCTCGAATTCTCTCCAGGTAGACTCAAGGTATGAAAGACAGGCTTACTCTTGTTCTGTGATAACACTAGTGGGGATTTCAAAGTGAAGCCTTTACTGGTGTATCACTCTGAAAATCCCCGAGTGTTCAAGAAAAACAATGTCTTCAAGAGTAAATTGCGAGTGATGTGGAAAGATAATAATAATGCATGGGTCACAAAGCAAATTTTCAAAGAGTGAGTCAATGATGTGTTTGGCCCGAGTGTGAAAAAATACCTCCTGGAACATAAATTGCCACTCAAGTTCCTCCTGGTACTGGACAATGCTCCTGCTCATCCTCCAAACTTGGTAGACCTATTGTCTGTGGACTTCCATTTTATAACTGTGAAGTTCTTGCCTCCTAACACCACTCCTCTCATCCAGCCCATGGACTAGCAGGTCATTTCTAACTTCAAAAAACTCTACACAAAAGCAGTGTTTCAAAGGTGCTTTGAAGTGACCTCGGACACTGATTTGACCCTAAGAGAGTTCTGGAGGAATCACTTCAATATCCTCCATTGCATAAGCCTTATAGGTAAGTCTTGGCAGGGAGTGACTTCCAGGACTTTGAACTCTGCTTGGAGAAAATTGTGGCCAGAATGTGTCCAAGAGAGGGATTTTGAAGGGTTTGGGGCTGACCCTGCGGACCCTACGCATGTTGTGGAATCTATTGTGTCTTTGGGGAGGTCCATGGGGTTGAAGGTTAGTGGCGAGGATGTGGAAGAGTTGGTGGAGGACCACAGGGAAGAGCTAACCACTGAAGAGCTGTACACACACAACCCACACATATAAAAAAAAAAGAGGAGCTTACGACGACGTTTTGGTCCGACTTGGACCATTTACAAAGTCACACAAACACACAGGACAGGAAGAATGGGTATTTATAGGCAGGCAGACAGGGGAGGGCACAAGAAAGTGGTGGAGGGGTAATAATGGAAGTAGTAGTGGTAGTAGTAGTAGTAGTGGAGTCAGTCATATTCTAGGAAAGGAGCACTGCAATGAAGCTGGCTGCCCTCATAGGGTAAGGACAACAACACAGAGGGGGGAAAAATGAAAATAAAATAAAATAAAGAAAGACAAATACAAGGCAAAAGAAAAGAAAGAAAACACAGAGGAGAAAGGAGAAAGAGGAGAAGGGGGAAGAGATAGAAGGGGGAGGAATCAGGTTAAGTCACGGGTGTTTTGAAGTTTGGAGCTGCAAGAGCTTCATCTGGAACAGCAACAGAACACAGATCAGGAACTTGCTTCATAGGAGGAGGAAGAGGGAGGGAAGGAGGTGCCTTCTTCAGAGATTAAGGAGATTTGTGCAATGTGGAGTAGGGTGCAAAGTTTTGTGGAGAAATATCACCCTGACCAATCTGAAACAAGCCATATCTGCAACATCTTCAGTGACAAAACCTTGTCCCACTTCAGGGAAATTTTAAAGGGATGCCAGAAACAGACCTCTCTGGACAGTTATTTTGTGCGATAGGTGTGCAGTGACTCTCAAGCTGGTCCTAGTGGCAGTAAAAGACAAAGAAGGGAAGTAACCCTGGAGAGGGCTTTGATACCTGCAGTCCTTATGGAGAGGGATTCCCCTTCCAAAAAATAATCAGTCTTCCCTCTCTCCTCCTCCCTTGTCTTCCATAAGTCAACAAGTCTTCAATAAAGGAATGTAATACTGATTTAATTGTTCATGTATTTATTTTATTTAGTTCTCATTGTTTTGTGTATGTAAAACTATAATCTTTAATTTTTTTTTTTTTAATATTTTTGGGTGTTTGGAATGGATTAATTGTAGTAGTATATTTATATTAATTCTTATGGGAAATATTATTTCGTTTTTTGGCCATTTTGCTTTTAGGCCAACCTTCTGGAATGGATTACAGCCGATAATCGAGGGTCCACTGTACTACTTGATTACTGAATTCTCCCAGTTCAGGCTGGCAAGTTTCATCACTTGTATGAAATCCATCCTGTGTGTTGGAATATGAGAGAAAAACATATAGCTTTTATTTTCCATGCAACTGTCATAGAATAGGGCAGCAGCAAACTACTGATATACAGTGGAACCCCGGTTAACGAAAAAATTCATTGCAGAAGCCTGCTCAAGTGCCATTACCAAACGAATTTACTTCCTTAAGAAAAAATGTCATTTAGGTTAGTCTATTTCAGACCCCCAAAAATACACTTCCACAAGCACTTACAATATTATACTTACATAATTGCACGATTTCCGGGGTGTTCGTTAACTAGGGTTCCACTGTATCCTGTTTTGTTTATATAAAAAGAGGACACAAACAAGGGGGCACATGAAGCTACTGTATAAGTAATAGAATCTTAACCATTGGCCCCAACTTTCTCACTCCTCTTCAGTCTCACTCACTCACTCTTGCATACCCGCCCACTTATCCACCCACTCATTTATCCATGCGTCTGCATTCAGCGCTGCACGCATGGCTGTGCTGATGTTAGAGGTCAGAAGCATGAAAGGTGAGCACAAGGGTGAGAGCCGTAAACCGAGTTTGATCAAGAGATCACAGAGTGAACCTGAGAGGACTGATAGTGTAAACTTGTTATGGTGTTGGACATCTGGAAAATAAAGTTCGCTTGGTTTTTGATAAACTGCATGCTACCACTGTCAGCGCTAGACCTATAAGAGTAATGCAGCAGCCAGGGAATGAGAAATAATCAGATTTGATCCGAAGAATGGGAGGTAATCAGACTTGATCCGAGGAATGAGAAGGTAGCTGTAATTCTTTGGATTAAGAGAGAGTGTGTGAGTGTACACTCACCTATTTGTACTCGCCTATTTGTGGTTGCAGGGGTCGAGTCATAGCTCCTGGCCCTGCCTCTTCACTGATTGCTACTAGGTCCTCTCTCTCCCTGCTCCATGAGCTTTATCAAACCTCGTCTTAAAACTAGGTATGGTTCCTGCCTCCACTACGTCACTTTCTAGGCTATTCCACTTCCTGACAACTCTATGACTGAAGAAATACTTCCTAACATCCCTTTGACTCATAGGAGTCTTCAACTTCCAATTGTGACCCCTTGTTTCTGTGTCCCCTCTCTGGAACATCTTGTCTCTGTCCACCTTATCTATTCCTTGCAGTATTTTATATGTCGTTATCATGTCTCCCCTAACCCTCCTGTCCTCTAGTGTCGTCAGGCCGATTTCCCTTAACCTTTCTTCGTAGGACAATCCCCTTAGCTCTGAGACTAGTCTTGTTGCAAACCTTTGCACTTTCTCTAATTTCTTGACGTGCTTGACCAGGTGTGGGTTCCAAACTGGTGCTGCATACTTCAGTATGAGCCTGACGTATATGGTGTACAGAGTCTTGAACGATTCCTTAGTGAGGTATTGGAACGCTATTCTTAGGTTTGCCAGCCGCCCGTATGCTGCAGCAGTTATCTGATTGATGTGTGCCTCAGGAGATGTGCTCGGTATTATACTCACCCCAAGATCTTTTTTCTTGAGTGAGGTTTGCAGTCTTTGGCCACCTAGATTATACTCTGTCTGAGGTCTGCTTTGCCCTTCCCCGATCTTCATGACTTTACATTTGGCAGGGTTAAATTCAAGGAGCCATTTACTGGACCAGGCTTGTAGCTTGTCTAGGTCTCTTTGTAGTCCTGCCTGATCCTCGACTGATTTAATTCTTCTCATTAACTTCACATCATCTGCAAACAGGGTCACTTCTGAGTCTATCCCTTCCGTTATGTCATTCACATATACCAAAAACAGCACAGGTCCTAGGACTGACCCTTGTGGAACCCCACTCGTCACAGGCGCCCACTCTGACACCTCTTCACGTACCATGACTCGTTGTTGCCTCCCTGTCAGATATTCTCTGATCCATTGCAGTGCCTTTCCTGTTGTGTGTGCCTGATCCTCTAGCTTTTGCATTAACCTCTTGTGAGGAACTGTGTCGAACACCTTCTTACAGTCCAGGAAAATGCAGTCTATCCACCCCTCTCTCTCGTGTGTGTGTGTGTGTGTGTGTGTGTGTGTGTGTAAGTGTGTGTGAGTGTAAGTGTGTGAGTGTGTGTGTGTGTAAGTGTGTGTGTGTGTGTAAGTGTGTGTGTGTGTGTAAGTGTGTGTGTGTGTACGTACTCACCTAGTTGTGGTTGTAGGGGTCGAGTCACAGCTCCTGGTCCTGCCTCTTCACTTGTCGCTACTAAGTCACCCTTCCTGCTCCATGAACTTTATCATACCTCTTAAAGCTATGTATGGATCCTGCCTCCACTACATCACTTCCCAGGCTATTCCACTTCCTGACAACTCTGTGACTGAAGAAATACTTCCTAACATCCCTGGGATTCATCTATGGCCCCTTGTTGCTGTGTCCCATCTCTGGAACATCCTGTCTCTGTCCACCTTGTCGATTCTTCAGTATTTTATATGTCGTTATCATATCCCCCCTCTCTCTCCTGTCCTCCAGTGTCGTTAGGTCGATTTCCCTTAACCTCTCCTCGTAGGACATACCCATTAGCTCCGGGACTAGTCTTGTTGCAAACCTTTGCACTTTCTCTAGTTTCCGTACGTGCTTGGCTAGGTTTGGGTTCCAAACTGATGCTGCATACTCCAGTATGGGCCTAACGTACACAGTGTACAGGGTCCTGAATGATTCCTTATTAAGATGTTGGAATGCTGTTCTCAGGTTTGCTAGGCGCTCATATGCTGCAGCAATTATTTGGTTGATGTCCGCCTTAGGAGATGTGCCCGGTGTTATACTCACACAGGGGTCATCCCACACACACTAAAAACAACAGACATAGCCCCACTCCACGAGGGTGGCAGTAAAGCAATTGCAAAGAACTACATACTGATAGCACTAACATCCCATATCATAAAAATCTTTTAACCCTATACCGCGCCGGCATCACATACGAGGCGCAAAAAGCATGGTTTTCATGGCGCCATGAGCACAAAGCATATCCTCAGAGAGACTTCAAATTTCACTCCAACCAATCACAAGCCTTTTGGGTGGAGCTTGAATGTGTCATCACTTGGGTATTGTCGACTGCTATTGGCTGGGAGCTGCAGAAGTCTTCAGTACTCTCTGAAGTGTTGAAGAAGGAGCATTTCCAACCTGACTCTCTTGATATTTCACCAATTTACACCACTCCAGAATGGCGGTAAGTTACTGAATGTGTTTGCAGTGCATTATTGAATGTTTTAACCTCATTTTGAGATGCAAATGAATTGCCTGAGGTATTTATAAGTAACAAATGAATGCACTTGAAGTTTTGTTAACATTTTTTGAATCGTTTATGAGGCTCGGCCTGACAGAACAAAATGTCACGTGCCTCTGAGTGTAACATATGTGAGGCTAAAACAGACAATGGTGCTAACAAATTTGCCAATGAAGGTATCATATATCATGGATTAACAAATAACAATAAGGCCATCTTTGTCAATAATAGCTACCAATTGCATGCTGAATCAAATACATTGATATATGAGTACTTTTACCTTGTAAATTTATAAAATTTGCTCAATTTCGATGCTCATTTTGTGTTTTCTGTTCATTTCAGTTAAACACAAATATCTTTTATGGATCAAAGGCTCAAAGAAAAAGGGATTACATTGTGCCAGAGTTATGTGATGACAGTGACAGTAATGAGGAAGTGGATTCTGCGGATGAATATGAGCCACCACGGCCAGATGCTTCCTCTTCAAGTGAAGATGAACATGAAGATTTGTCTACTAGAAGTCAGCAAGTTAGTGTAAAACGAAGGACTATACGAAAAAGAGTAGTTGAAGATGAGGTTGATGAAATAATTGTCAACAACACTAGTGGCACCTGGAGGAAACTTGACATAACAAATACTCCATTACCTGACTACAAACATGAAGTACCAACACATGTCAAGAATCCATTTGAATATTTTTGTGAATTATTTACTGTTGAAATGTTAGAAAGCCTTGTATTTAACACGAACTTGTATGCAATACAGAAAGATGTTAATACTAACTTCAACACTACTACTGAAGAGCTCATGCAATTTGTTGGAATTCTGATATTCATGAGTATGGACAGCCTACTCTCTTTAGAGGATTACTGGTCCCTTCACCATTGTCATCTTGATGTTACAACTGTTATGACATCTAAAAGGTTTAGGTTACTAAGGACAGCAATTCATATAAATGATAATACCAAGGCAACCGCTGACAGGTTCCATAAGATAAGACCATTGTTTGATGGTCTAAGGAAATCATGCCTAAAAGTTCCAGCTACACCAAAGCAATCAGTTGATGAGGTAATGGTGGGATATAAGGGAACAAGAGCAGGAAACCTCAGGCAATATATCAGGACCAAGCCTGTAAATGTGGTTTTAAACTTTTTTGCCGGGCCAGTGATGATGGGTTTATCCATGACATAATGATGTATCAAGGTCAAACAACCTTTGTTAGCCTAACAGAGGAGGAGAAAAAAATGCCTATAAGTTCCAAGATTGTTATTTGCCTTGCAAAGACTATGAACCAAACAAACACCAGTACAATTTATGCAGATAACTTCTTCACCAGTTTGCGTCTAGTGAAATATCTGCATACTACATTCAATTGCAGGTACACAGGCACTGCAAGGGAGACAAGAATTGGAAAACCACCACTTACGTCTGTCAAAGACATGGACAAAAAAAAGGTGAAAAGGGGTGCTATGGATTACTTGTCAGTGGATGGTATCCTTGCTGTACGTTGGAAAGACAGTAACGATATTGGCATCAAACCTGTGACAAAGATAAAGAGGTACAGCAAGGAGAACAAACAAAAGGTAGATGTTGACTGTCCTGCAGTCATAAAGAGTTATAATGCCCATATGGGAGGCATAGATAAGAATGATATGTTGGTGCATCTCTACAAGTCTCCACTCAAAGCAAAACGCTGGTACATGAGGCTGTTTGGATATGTCATTGATCTTTGTTGTGTCAATGGCTGGTTGTTGTACAGGCGTGACTGTGCTGCTCTGAAACAGAAATACATGAACCTCAAGAATTTTCGGTTTGCCATCTCCCATTCAGCAAGAAAGCCAACCAAGGAAATCCCAAGGAGCATGAGATCCTCTCCAAGTTGTTCAACTTCACGGTCTACTTCACGGTCTTCTTCAATTGATGATGAACATTTCAGTCGCTATGCAAAAAGAAATCGTGATGATACAAGATATGATGAAACAGTACAGCACTTGCCACTTTATACAAAGAAGCTTTCATGTGGACATTGCAACACCAGAGAAAAAAGGATCTACTCGTCCGTGCGTTGTTCCCACTGCAAGGTTAATCTATGTCTAAATGCAACCAGAAACTGTTTCTGGGAATTCCATACGAAACCAGATGCATAAATACCTCTGATAAAAATGTTTGTCACAATAAATACAGAAAGGATACTCATTTGGTGCCATATCCATATTTTTGTAACATTTTTGCAATTTTTGTATAATGTCAGATATACTATAAATGTGTTAAAATTATTGAAATCAAGTTACTGTGCCTTTGGTTTAACCCAGTTGTTTATTAATAAACCTTAAATGTATATATATGCCTTTTATTATCAGTTATTAGTAGCTGTTATGATTCTTTTAGACACATACCGTTGTCAGGAATGGTATCAAATCTGATGCAAATCTGTCACCTGTAGTTTAACCTTTGTTGGGGTTGGCCTCATATTCGATTCTGCCAAAAAGGCCATTTTATGGCCAAAAAATAAATAAACTTGAAAAAGGACCACTTATAAATAGGTCTTAGAATTGCTTATATTATCAGATTATGGGTTGCAAATGTTGCACTTTCTCAAATTTGATACATGGCCTGGTAAAGGGTTAAGAGGGTTCTAAGAAGCAAGATCGCCAACCTCCTAGATACCCATCAATTACACAACCCAGGGCCTGTCCCAGCTCCTGGACCACTATGACAGTGTCCTGGATGCTGTTGAGGATAAACAAAATACAGATGTAGTATACACAAACTTTGCAAAAGCTTTCGACAAGTGTGACCATGGCGTAATAGCACACAAAATGCATGATAAAGGAATAACAGGAAAAGTTGGTAGATGGATCTATAACTTCCTGACAAATAGAATACAAAGAGTAACAGTAAACAGAGTAAGTCCCAGGTAGCCACTGTGAAAAGCTCTGTTCCACAAGGCACAGTACTCGCTCTCATTCTATTCCTCATCCTCATTTCTGACATAGACAGAGATGTAAGCAATAGCTCCATGTCTTCGTTTGCGGATGACACCCAGATTGCCATGGCAGTGACCTCCATTGAAGACACTGCAAAACTCCAAGCAGACATCAACCAAATCTTCAAATGGGCCACTCAAAATAATATGAAGTTCAACGAGGAGAAATTTCAACTACAGTGGACCCTCGGTTTTCGTCGATAATTCTTTCCAGAATGCTGTTCGAGTGCTGTTACTGAACGAATTTGTTCCCATAAGGACGAATGTAAATTAGATTAGTCGTTTCAGACCCCCAAAAATACACTTACAAAAATACACTTGCATAATTGTTCGAGTTGGGAGCTGTACAAAAACCGAGGGTCCACTGTACTCAGATATGGAAAACTTGAGGAAATAAAAAATGTATCAAGGTATATGACAAATTCTAACCATACAATAGAGCGAAAAAGAAATGTGAAGGACTTGGGAGTAATAATGTCAGAGGATCTCGCCTTTAAAGACCACAACAATGTATCTACCTCATTGGCTAGGAAAATAATAGGATGGATAATGAGAACCTTCAAAACTGGGGACACCAAGCCCATGATGACACTCTTCAAATCACTTGTTCTGTCTAGGCTGAAATACTGCTGTACACTAACGGCCCCCTTCAAGGCTGGCGACATTGCAGACCTGGAGAGTGTACAAAGAACTTTCACAGTACACATAAGTACGATATAAAGCAACTAAATTACTGGGAACGGTTGAAGGTCCTTGATCTGTATTCCCTGGAATGCAGGCAAGAGATACATGATAATATACACTTGGAAGGTCCTGGAGGGATTGATACCAAACATGCACACAAAAATCACTCCCTATGAAAGCAAAAGACTCGGCAGGAGATGCAACATTCCCCTGATGAAAAGCAGGGATGCCACGAGTACACTGAGAGACAACACCATAAGTGTCCGGGGCCCAAGACTGTTCAACTGCCTCCCAGCATACATTAGGGGGATTATCAATAGACCCCTGACTGTCTTCAAGAAGGCACTGGACAGGCACCTAAAGTCAGTACCCGACCAACCGGGCTGTGGTTTGTACGTCAGTTTGCGTGCAGCTGGCAGTAACAGCCTGGTTGATCAGACCCTGATCCACCATGAGGCCTTGTCTCAGACTGAGCTGCAGGGGCGTTGACCCCGAAACCCTCTCCAGGTAAACTCCAGGTAACCCCAAGATCCTTTTCCTTGAGTGAGGTTTGTAGTCTCCGGCCCCTTAGTCTGTACTCCATCTTACCCAATCTTCATGACTTTTCACTTGGTGGGGTGAACTCCAGGAGCCAGTTGCTGGACCAGGCCTGCAGCCTGTCCAGATCCCTTCGTAGTCCTGCCTGGTCCTCATCCGATTGGGTTCTTTTCATCAACTTCACATCATCTGCAAACAGGGACACTTCTGAGTCTATTCCTTCCGTCATGTCGTTCATACATACCAGAAACAGCACCGGTCCTAGGACTGATCCATGTGGAACCCCGCTCGTCACAGGCGTCCACTCTTACACCTCGCCATGTACCATGACTCGCTGTTGTCTTCCTGACAGGTATTCCCTGATCGATTGCAGTACCTTCCCTGTTATTCCTGCCTGGTCCTCCAGCTTTTGCACTAATCTCTTGTGTGGAACTGTGTCAAACGCCTTCTTAGTCCAAGAAATGCAATCTACCCACCCCTCTCTCTGTCTTACTGCTGACTCCCTGTCATAGAACTCCAGTAGGTTTGTGACACAGGATTTCCTGTGGGTTCGTGGTACACAGGCAGTATGTTTAATGCCCAGGCCCAGAGGGCTATGCCCGGGAGAGAGTGATGGAGTAGACTTTGTTTCCTGAGTGAAGTCGGCTGCCTGAATGAGGGCAGGGTAAGCATGGTGTGACTGAGCTGGGTAGGCCTATAGGTGGCAGCACCAGCATGGTGTGAAATATGAACCCAGCTGGGCTTACATATTATGTCCAACACTTGATGGTGTACCCCACCTCTCCGTCTTTCTGGAGTCCCTTCTGTCTTCTCTATGAACACTTCTTTGAATCTCATGTTGAGCTCCTCTCATACTTTGCGGTCATTTCTTGTGATTTCCCCTCCTTTCTTCCTAAGCCTGATTACCTGGTCCTTGACTGTTGTTTTCCTCCTGATGTGGTTGTACAACAGCTTCGGGTTGGATTTGGCTCTTGCTGCTATGTCATTTTCGTATTGTCGTTGGGCCTCCCTTCTTACCTGTGCATATTCATTTCTGGCTCTACGAATTCTCTCCTTATTCTCCTGGGTCCTTTGCCTTCTATACTTCTTCCATTCTCTAGCACACTTGGTTTTTGCCTCTCTACACCTTTGGGTGAACCAAGGGCTCATCCTGGCTTTCTCATTATTTCTGTTACCCTTGGGCACAAACCTCTCCTCAGCTTCCTTGCATATTGTTGTCACATATTCCATCATCTATTTTACTGACTTCCCTGCCAGTTCTCTGTTCCACTGAACCCCGTGTAGGAAATTCTTCATGCCTGTGTAGTCCCCTGTCTTGTAGTTAGGCTTCATTTGTCCTGCCCTTCCTGGTTCCCTCTCGACTCGTAACTATGTATTCGAAGCTCAGAACCACATGATCACTGGCCGCGAGGGGTCTTTCATGTGATGTCCTCACCTAACCTAACCTAACATCCCTTTGACTCATTGAGTCTTCAACTTCCAATTGTGACCCCTTGTTTCTGTGTCCCCTCTCTGGAACATCTATTCCACACATTATTTTGTATGTCATTATCATGTCTCCCCTAACCCACCTGTCCTCCAGTGTCGTCAGGCCGATTTCCCTTAACCTTTCTTCATTGGACATTCCCCTTAGCTCTGGAACTAACCTTGTTGCAAACCTTTGCACTTTCTCTAATTTCTTGACGTGCTTGACCAGGTGTGGGTTCCAAACTGGTGCTGCATACTCCAATATGGGCCTAACGTATACAGTGTACAGTGTCTTGAACGATTCCTTACTGAGGTATCGGAACACTATTCTCAGGTTTGCCAGGTGCCCATATGCTGCACCAGTTATCTAGTTGATGTGTGCTTCCGGAGACGTGCTTGGTGTTATACTCACTTCAAGATCTTTCTCCTTGAGTGAAGTTTGCAGTCTTTGGCCACCTGTGTGTGTGCGCGCGCGCACGCATGTTAGTTAGTTACCATTTTGTCCTAGGATCATGTCGATTAGACCCTAGGCCTGTTGTATGTGTGTGTGTAAGGAAACACATCGAAATGTTTCTACCCCCGCCGGAATGCGAACCCGGGCCCTCCGTGCGTGAAGCGAGAGCTTTAGCCACCAGGGCGTGGGTGTACTCACCTAGTGGTGTGTGTGTGTGTGTGTGTGTGTGTACTCACCTAATTGTGGTTGCAGGGGTCGAGACTCAGCTCCTGGCCCCGCCTCTTCGCTGTCTGCTACTGGGTCTCTGCTCTCCCTGCTCCATGAGCTTTATCATACCTTGTCTTAAAACTATGTATGGTTCCTGCCTCCACTATATCTTTCTCTAGTCCATTCCACTTCCTGACTACTCTGTGGCTGAAGAAATGTTTCCTGACATCCCTTTGACTCATCTGAGTCTTCAGCTTCCAGTTGTGTCCCCTTGTTTCTGTGTTCCCTCTCTGAAACAACCTGTCACTATCTACCTTGTCAATTCCCCGCAGTATTTTGTATGTCGTTATCATGTCTCCTCTGTGTGTGTGTGTGTGTGTGTGTGTGCTCACCTAGTTGTGGTTGCAGGGGTCGAGTCATAGCTCCTGGCCCCGCCTCTTCACTGGCCGCTACTGGGTCACTCCCTGCGCCATGAGCTATCATACCTCTTCTTAAAGCTATGTATGGAGCCTGCCTCCACTACATCACTTCCTAAACTGTGTGTGTGTACTCACCTAATTGTACTCACCTAATTGTGGTTGCAGGGGTCGAGACTCAGCTCCTGGCCCCGCCTCTGCACTTGTCGCGTGGGTCTTGGGAGAGATATATAGGAGGTCAAAGATACTCCTTGCTGGATGGTTACGGTATATTTACAGTAAGTGAAGGAGAGTCCAGCCACCCGTCTGTCTCGCCTGTAGGTCTAACGTTAGTGAGGGAGAGTGCCTATGAGAGGCTGTGCACATGCGCTGAGCCTCTGACGTCAGCGGGTACCGTGACGTCACATGCAAAGGGACCAGCTGTATAAAAGGAAAGATACAGACTGGTGCTGCATACTCTAGTATGGGCCTGACGTATACGGTATACAGTGTCCTGAACGATTCCTTGTTAAGGTAACGGAACGCTAATCTTAGGTTTGCCAGTCGCCCATATGCTGCCGCGGTTATATGTGTGTGTGTGTGTGTGTGTGTTGGGAGGGAGGAGACAGTGGCAGAGGGGGAGAGATGGGGAAAGGACAGGAGTGTATGTGTACTCACCTAGTTGTGGTTGCAGAGGTCGAGTCAACTCCTAGCCCCTCCTCTTCAGTGGTCGCTACTAGGTTACTCTTCCTGCTCCATGAGCTTTATCATACCTATTCTTAAAGCTATGTATGGATCCTGTCTCCACTACATCACTTCCCAGACTATTCCACTTTCTAACAACTCTGACTGAAGAAATACTTCCTAACATCCCTATGATTCATCTGAGTCTTCAACTTCCCATTGTGACCCCTTGTTGCTGTGTCCCATCTCTGGAACATCCTGTGTCTGTCCACCTTGTCAATTCCTCTCAGTATTATATATGTCGTTATCATATCCCCCCTATCTCTCCTGTCCTCCAGTGTCGTCAGGTCGATTTCCCTTAACCTCTCCGGGACTAATCTTCTTGCAAACCTTTGCATTTTCTCTAATTTCCATACGTGCTTGGCTAGATGTGGGTTTCAAACTGGTGCTGCATACTCCAATACAGGCCTGACATACACAGCGTACAGGGTCCTGAACGATTCCTTATCGAGATGTCTGAATGCTATTCTTAGGTGTGCTAGGCGCCCATATGCTGCAGCAGTTATTTGGTTAAAGTGCGCCTCAGGAGATATGCCCGGTGTTATCCTCAACCCAAGATCCTTTTCCTTGAGTGAGGTTTGTAGTCTCTGGCTCCCCTAGACTGTACTCAGTCTGCAATTTTTGCCCTTCCCCAATCTTCATGACTTTGCACTTGGTGGGGTTGAACTCCAGGAGCCAGTTTCTGGACCAGGCCTGCAGCCTGTCCAGATCCCTTTGTAGTAATTCCTATTTTTAAAGCAGGGGGTAATTCCTATTTTTAAAGCAGGGGACAAGTCTCTACCGTCAAATTACCGCCCAATAAGCCTGACCTCAATTGTAGGCAAATTACTAGAGTCAATTATAGCTGATATTATTAGAAGTCATCTAGATAACCATAATTTGATTAATGATACTCAGCATGGATTCACGAGGGGCCGTTCCTGCCTATCTAATTTATTAACCTTCTTCACTAAAGCTTTTGAGGCTGTTGATCACGATAAAGAATTCGATATTGTTTATTTAGACTTTAGTAAGGCTTTTGATAGAGTACCGCACCAGAGACTGTTAAAGAAAGTGGCAGCTCATGGCATTGAGGAAAAAGTGCTGTCATGGATCGAGTCATGGCTCACCAATAGGAAGCAGAGAGTGTGCATAAATGGGGTTAAATCCGAATGGGGACTTGTAACAAGTGGTGTTCCACAGGGATCAGTCTTAGGCCCATTGTTATTTATAATATATATCAATGACCTTGACGAGGGAATTACTAGTGATATGAGCAAATTCGCCGACGACACGAAGATAGGTAGGATAATTGATTCAAACATAGATGTCATAGAACTTCAGGAACATAAGAACATAAGAAAGGAGGAACACTGCAGCAGGCCTGTTGGCCCATTCTAGGCAGGTCCTTCACATTCCATCCCACCAACAGAATATTTGTTCAACCTAATTTTCAATGCTACCCAAAAAATAAGCTTTGATAATTTTATTTACTCATGTGCAATTCCCACTCAAATCCAACCCCTTTCACTCATGAATTTATCCAACCTAAATTTAAAACTACCCAAGGTCCTTGCTTCAATAACCCTACTAGGCAGACTGTTCCATTCATCAACTACCCTATTTCCAAACCAAAACTTTCCTATATCCTTTCTAAATCTAAACTTAAGAACATAAGAACATAAGAAAGGAGGAACACTGCAGCAGGCCCGCTGGCCCACACCAGGCAGGTCCTTCACAATCCGTCCCACTAACAGAATGTTTGCTCAACCCAATTTTCAATGCTACCCAAGAAATAAGCTTTGACAATTCTACCCACTCATGCGCGAGTCCCACTCAAATCCAACCCCTCTCACTCATGAATTTATCCAACCTAAATTTGAAACTACCCAAGGTCCTAGCTTCAATAACCCTACTAGGCAGACTGTTCCACTCATCAACTACCCTATTTCCAAACCAATACTTTCCTATATCCTTTCTAAATCTAAACATATCTAACTTGAATCCATTATTCCGGGTTCTCTCTTGGAGAGATATCCTCAAGACCTTATTTATATAAGAACATAAGAAAGGAGGAACACTGCAGCAGGCCTGTTGGCCCATACTAGGCAAGTCCTTCACAATCCGTCCCACTAACAGAATATTTGCTCAACCCAATTTTCAATGCTACCCAAGAAATAAGCTTTGACAATTCTACCCACTCATGCGCGAGTCCCACTCAAATCCAACCCCTCTCACTCATGAATTTATCCAACCTAAATTTGAAACTACCCAAGGTCCTAGCTTCAATAACCCTACTAGGCAGACTGTTCCACTCATCAACTACCCTATTTCCAAACCAATACTTTCCTATATCCTTTCTAAATCTAAACTTATCTAACTTGAATCCATTATTGCGGGTTCTCTCTTGGAGAGATATCCTCAAGACCTTATTTATATCCCCTTTGTTAATACCCATTTTCCACTTGTATACCTCGATCATGTCTCCCCTCATTCTACGTCTTACAAGTGAATGTAATTTTAGGGTCATAAGAACATAAGAACATAAGAAAGGAGGAACACTGCAGCAGGCCTGTTGGCCCATACTAGGCAGGTCCTTCACAATCCGTCCCACCAACAGAACATTTGCTCAACCCAATTTTCAATGCTACCCAAGAAACAAGCTTTGACAATTCTACCCACTCATGCGCGAGTCCCACTCAAATCCAACCCCTCTCACTCATGAATTTATCCAACCTAAATTTGAAACTACCCAAGGTCCTAGCTTCAATAACCCTACTAGGCAGACTGTTCCACTCATCAACTACCCTATTTCCAAACCAATACTTTCCTATATCCTTTCTAAATCTAAACTTATCTAACTTGAATCCATTATTGCGGGTTCTCTGGAGAGATATCCTCAAGACCTTATTTATATCCCCTTTGTTAATACCTCATTTTCCACTTGTATACCTCGATCATGTCTCCCTCATTCTACGTCTTACAAGTGAATGTAATTTTAGGGTCTTCAATCTTTCTTCGTAAGGAAGATTTCTAATGCTATGTATTAATTTAGTCATTCTACGCTGAATGTTTTCTAACGAATTTATGTCCATTCTGTAATATGGAGACCAGAACTGAGCTGCGTAATCTAGGTGAGGCCTTACTAATGATGTATAAAGCTGTAATATAACCTCTGGACTTCTGTTGCTAACACTTCTTGATATAAATCCCAGTAATCTATTTGCCTTATTACGTACGCTTAGGCATTGCTGTCTTGGTTTAAGGTTGCTGCTTACCATCACCCCCAAGTCCTTCTCGCAATCTGTATGGCTAAGTTCTACGTTATTTAACTTATAAGTGCTTGGGTTATGGACACCCTGAGCTTCAGAACCTTGCATTTATCTACATTGAACTGCATCTGCCACTTTTCTGACCACGAATTAAGTTTGTCTAAATCTTCCTGAAGTTCTATGACATCTATGTTTGAATCAATTATCCTACCTATCTTCGTGTCGTCGGCGAATTTGCTCATATCACTAGTAATTCCCTCATCAAGGTCATTGATATATATTATAAATAACAATGGGCCTAAGACTGATCCCTGTGGAACACCACTTGTTACAAGTCCCCATTCGGATTTAACCCCATTTATGCACACTCTCTGCTTCCTATTGGTGAGCCATGACTCGATCCATGACAGCACTTTTCCCCAATGCCATGAGCTGCCACTTTCTTTAACAGTCTCTGGTGCGGTACTCTATCAAAAGCCTTACTAAAGTCTAAATAAACAATATCGAATTCTTTATCGTGATCAACAGCCTCAAAAGCTTTACTGAAGAAGGTTAATAAATTAGATAGGCAGGAACGGCCCCTCGTGAATCCATGCTGGGTATCATTAATCAAATTATGGTTATCTAGATGGCTTCTAATAATATCAGCTATAATTGACTCTAGTAATTTGCCTACAATTGAGGTCAGGCTTATTGGGCGTAGTTTGACGGTAGTGACTTGTCCCCTGCTTTAAAAAAAGGAATTACATTAGCCATCTTCCACATATCAGACACTACACCTGTTTGAAGAGATAAATTAAAATGTTAGATATTGGTTCACAGAGTTCCATTTTGCATTCCTTAAGAACCCTTGCAAAAAGCTCATCAGGACCCGGCGACTTATTTTGTTTCAGTCGGTCCAGCTGTTTCATAATCACCTCGCCAGTGACTGTGATATTTCTTCGTAAGGAAGATTTCTAATGCTATGTATTAATTTAGTCATTCTACGCTGAATGTTTTCTAACGAATTTATGTCCATTCTGTAATATGGAGACCAGAACTGAGCTGCGTAATCTAGGTGAGGCCTTACTAATGATGTATAAAGCTGTAATATAACCTCTTGACTTCTGTTGCTAACACTTCTTGATATAAATCCCAGTAATCTATTTGCCTTATTACGTACGCTTAGGCAAAAATTACGTACGCTTAGACAAACTTAATTCGTGGTCAGAAAAGTGGCAGATGCAGTTCAATGTAGATAAATGCAAGGTTCTGAAGCTCGGGAGTGTCCATAACCCAAGCACTTATAAGTTAAATAACATAGAACTTAGCCATACAGATTGCGAGAAGGACTTGAGGGTGATGGTAAGCAGCAACCTTAAACCAAGACAGCAATGCCTAAGCGTACGTAATAAGGCAAATAGATTACTGGGATTTATATCAAGAAGTGTTAGCAACAGAAGTCCAGAGGTTATATTACAGCTTTATACATCATTAGTAAGGCCTCACCTAGATTACGCAGCTCAGTTTTTGGGCTCCATATTACAGAATGGACATAATTTCGTTAGAAAACATTCAGCGGGAAAGA
>WNWK01011363.1:0-45000 GCA_009830355.1 Cherax destructor
AACCGACGTAGGAACCACAGCCCGGCTGGTCAGGTACGACTTTAGGTATCCGTCCAGCGCCTTGAAGACAGCCAGGGGTTTTGGTAATCCCCTTTATGCATGCTAGGACCGTTGAACAGTCTGGGCCCCTGACACTTATTGGGGATGTTGCACGTCCGCCGATATGACATCTATTAAAGATAAAGGAATTTTTAAACGATATAAACCAAAGACAACAAATTTCAGTTTTAGTAAAAAAAATGATGACTTTAAAAAAAAGAGGAAACGGTTCGAATCCTCCAAAAGGAGAGGGACGGAGGACAATGTCAGAGGATCTCACATCATTATTATAAAAACAAAGCGCTAAACCCAGAGGACTTC
Source organism: Cherax destructor (assembly GCA_009830355.1). Taxonomy (NCBI): domain Eukaryota; kingdom Metazoa; phylum Arthropoda; class Malacostraca; order Decapoda; family Parastacidae; genus Cherax; species Cherax destructor. Next base: position 361 of record WNWK01011363.1, read on the forward strand.
AATACGTGCTGTGGGATTCGTCTGTATAAACCTTCATTTGTGGTCAGGGCCCATGCAACCTCTCTATGGTATGAAATATACCTAGTTGGACGATCATTTTTAGAGCCAGTTGGTCCAGTTGTTAACACAGTTTGGTCCAGTTGTTAACACCATTCATTTGCCGTGATTCAACCCCACCCATTCCCTGATTTATTTTACACTGAAGGATCACAATGTCAAAGGAAAATAACTGGCAAATAGAACCTTTAAAACAAAAGATTCTGAGCCAGTGATGAGACTTTTGTCAGGTCTTGTGTCCAGTCTGGAATACTGGTGTATTCACAGCATCCTTCAGGGCAGGAAGATTACACAACTGCAAAGAAACAGAAAACCTTCATTGGTCAAAATTTTTGAAAGACCTGGAGCTACTGGGAATCTTTAAGTCTCTTGAAGTGTACCTTGTAAAGTAGGGACACAAGCACTTTAAAATTTATAACTAACAAATTTAGCATTGGTCACATACCAAGGAACCTACATTACCTGGAGAGAGAGAGAGACAGACAGACAGAGACAGAGTGAGAGACAAGAGAGTGAGAAGAGAGAGGAGAAAAAGAGAGAGAGAGAGAGATCCTTAAATGTAACCACAAATTTATTAGGATAATTATTTTTCCTTCCTCAATTACTTCTTTCACGCCCTTTCATTTTCCCCCCCCCACCACTCCTCCCCCCACCTTCTCAGTCTTTTTCCCCCAAAGCAAAATAAAAAGCAAAAACGGAAACCTATTAGCAATTTAAATCCTTCATCAGAGGTACAGTTATCCCCCCCCCTCCCCCCCAATCTACCCACCCCTACCCCCAGATCTTACCCACTCCCTACCCCAAACACCCACTCTACCCATTTATCTTACCCCTCCACCTACCCCCTTATCAAACCACCTACCCCCCCCTTATCTTATTTCCCACCCTCATATCTTACACCCCCCCCCCTTCCCCCATCCTATTTCTTTCCCCCCAATCCTACCCACTTCCCTCACCCTTTCCCCCTCCCCTTCATCCTCCCTTCCCTCCTCATAACCCCTCCCCTCCACATCTCCCCTCCAGCACTGGAGGCAAAATATAACGACGTACAGAATCTTAATTGGAAATGATAGGACATTCTTTAATGAATTAAAGATCAGGATCAAGGGGATATAGGATTAAGAGGATGGATTATGGGGATATGGGGATATGGGATTAAGAGGATGGATCAAGAGGATATAGGATTAAGAGGACCAGGATCATGGGATATAGGATTAAGAGGACGGATTAAGGGAAGGGATTAAGAGGACGGATCAAGAGGATATGAGATTAAGAGAACCAGAATCAAGAGAAATAGGATTAAGAGGACCAGGATCATGGGGATATAGGAAAGAGGACCAGGATCATGGGGAATAGGATTAAGAGGACCAGGATCAAGAGAATATAGGATTAAGAGAACCAGAATCAAGAGAAATAGGATTAAGAGGACCAGAATCAAGAGAATAAGGATTAAAACCAGGATTAGGGAATATTATTAAGAGGACCAGGATTGGGGATATTTATTAAGAGACCAGGATCATGGGGATATAGGATTAAGAAGACCAGGAACAAGGGGAAAGGATTAAGAGGACCAGGATCAAGGGGAAAGGATTAAGAGGACCAGGACCAAGGGGATATATGAAAGAGGACCAAGATCATGGGGACATAGGATTAAGAGGACCAGGGTCAAGGGATATAGGATTATGAGGACCAGGATCAAGGGGACATAGGATTAAGAGGACCAGGACGGGAAAGGATTAAGAGGACCAAGATCAAGGGGACATAGGATTAAGAGGACCAGGATAAGGGGACATAGGATTAAGAGGACCAGGATCAAGGGGATATAGGTTTAAAAGAGACCAGGACGGGACAAGGATTAAGAGGACCAGGATCAAGGGGACATAGGATTAAGAGGTAAGAGCACTTAGTTTATAAAGGAAGGAACCCAACCTAACCCGCCATTTTAGTTACGTCACAGTGACGTCACCAACATCCACAAGGGGTTCCACCAATGAGGTGGCGAGCAGAGGACGACTTATCTCGTCCCACGCGATTGGTCCACACAATAACTACAATCACCGGCTTGGCGCACTTTAATGACCCGTGAGGGGGAAACAGCACTGGCAGCTTTCATCAAGTCTTGTCAGGGAGAGTCTGGACCACTGTCTACCACGTTCAAGTCTTCTGTTTTGTCTGTTTTTGACAGTAACTTCCCCCAAACCCAAAACCACACACACACACACACACACACACACACACACACACACACACACACACACACACACACACACACACACACATGAAGATTGGGGATGGGTAAAGAAGACCGCAGACGGAGCAGTCAGGAGGCCAGAGACTACAAAACCAATCAAGGAAAAGATCTTGGTGAGATAACACCAGGCACATTCCTGGAGACGCACATCAACCTAACTGCTGCAGCATACGGGCGCCAGAAACCTAAGAACAGCATTCCGACATCTTAAAAAGAATGTTCAGGACCCTGTACACTGTGAGTTAAGCCCATACTGGAGTATGCAGCACCAGTTTGGAACCCACATCTAGCCAAGCACGTAAAGAAGCTAGAGAAAGTGCAAAGGTTTAAAAGACTAGTCCCGAGCTAAGGGGAGTACAGAGGAGAGATTAAAAGGAAATCGACCTGACGACACTGGAAGACAGGTGAGAAGGGGGAATGATAACGACATAAAAACAGAGAAATTGACAAGGTGGACAGAGACAGAATGTTAGAGATGGACACAGCAACAAGGGGAAAGTTGGAAGTTGAAGACTAGATGAATCACAGAAGTTAAAGTATTTTTTCAGTCACAGAGTTTGGGGAAGTGGAATAGTCTGGGAAGTGAGAGTGAAAGGGGATCCATACATAACTTTAAGAAGAGGTATGATAAAGCTCATGGAGGAGGAAGAGGGGCCTAGAGCGGCCAGTGGAGCGGGGCCAGGAGCCGAATCGACCCCTGCAACCACTACTAGGTGAGTACACACACACAAAAGATTTTCCCCAGTCAGAAATATTAGGAATATATCTGCATTTTCCCACCCCTGCCCCCATGAATCTCCCACCCCTGCCCCCATGAATCTCCCACCCCTGCCCCCATGAATCTCCCACCCCTGCCCCCATGAATCTCCCCCCTGCCCCCATGAATCTCCCACCCTGCCCCCATGAATCTCCCCCCCTGCCCCCATGAATTCCCACCCTGCCCCATGAATCTCCCACCCCTGCCCCCTGAATTCCCACCCCAGCCCCCCCCATGAATTCCCACCCCCCGCCCCTATGTATCACCCACCTCCTGCCCCCATCTATCTCCCACCCTTGCCCCTTGTACTCCCACCCCCTGCCCCTATGTATCTCCCTCCCCTGCCCCCATGAATCTCCCCCCCTGCCCCCTGAACTCCCACCCCTGCCCCCATGAATTCCCACCCCAGCCCCCATGAATCTCCCCACCCCGCCCCTATTATCACCCACCCCTGCCCCCATCTATCACCCACCCCCTGCCCCTATGATCTCCCACCCCTGCCCCTTATCCCCTCCCTGCCCCAGGCTCCCCCCTTCCCCATGTATCTCCCACCCCTGCCCCCATGTACTCCCACCCCCGCCCCCCATGATTCCCACCCCCGCCCCATGTATTCCCACCCCCTGCCCCCATGTATCTCCCACCCCCGCCCCATGTATCTCCCCCCCTACCCCATGTATTCTCACCCCTTATATATCACCATTTCCCTCCCTCCCACTCACCCGCGGTCAATACTTCCAGGTCACCTTCACTACTGTCCTTCACCCAGGTCACCTTACTACGTCCTTCCACCAGGTCACCCACTACTGTCCTTTCACACCAGGTCACCTTCACACTGTCCTTCACCCAGGTCACCATACTGTCCTTCACACCCGGTCACCTTCACTATGTCCTTCAACCAGGTCACCTTACTACTGTCACCTTCACACCAGATCACCTTCACTATGTCCTTCACCCAGGTCACATTCACTACTGTCCTTCACAACGATCACCTTCACTATGTCCTTCACACCAGGTCACCTTCATTATTGTCCTTCACCCAGGTCACCTTCCCTACTGCCACCTTCACACCAGGTCACCTTCACACTGTCCTCACACCAGGTCACCCACTACTGTCACCTTCACACCAGGTCACCCACTACTGTCACCACACCAGATCACCATCACACCAGGTCACCTTCACTATGTCCTTCATAACAGATCACCTTCACTACTGTCCTTCACACCAGGTCACCTTTCACTACTGCACCTTCACACCAGGTCACCTTCACTACTGTCACCTTCACACCAGGTCACCTTCACTACTGTCACCTTCACACCAGGCCACCTTCACTACTGCCACCTTCACACCAGGTCACCTTCACTACGCCACCTTCACTACTGTCACCTTTACACCAGGTCACCTCACTACTGTCACCTTCACACCAGGTCACCTTCACCACTGTCACCTTCACTACTGTCACCTTCACACCAGGTCACCTTCATTACTGTCACCTTCACCACTGTCACCCACACTGCCACCCACACCAGGTCACCCATAGTCACCTTCACACCAGGTCACCTTCACCACTGTCACCTTCATATGCCACCTCACACCAGGTCACTTTTACATAAAACCTTTCACACCGGTCACCCACTACTGTCACCTTCACACCGGTCACCTTCACTATTACCTTCCCACCAGGTCACCTTTTACTACGTCACCCTTTTCCCAGGTCACCACTATGTCACCCACACCAGGTCACCTTCACTCCGCCGTCGACATTTTCAATTAGCTTGGAAAGCCGTAGACTTAGCCGAATCCTCTTCAAGACGCTAGATCAGTGGTATGTAGTAGGGGGTCGGGTGGGGAGGCTGGTGTGGGTGGGGAGACTGGTGGGGTGGGAGGCTGGTGGGTGGGGGGGGCTGGGGGTGGGGAGACTGGTGGGTGGGGAGACTGGGTGGGATGGGGAGACTGGTGAGGTGGGGGGGGTGGTGTGGGTGGGGAGACGGTGTGGGTGGGGAGACTGGGGGTGGGGAGAATGATGTGGGTGTGTGAAAAGTTTGGAAGGTGTGTAGTGAGGTGGGAGAATAACAATAATAATAACACTAATAATAATAATAAAAAAAAAAAAAATAACAATAATCATTATTATTATAAATCTGACATGGCCAGGTGTTGTTGCTGCTGGTGGTGGCCCACTGCCCCACATATCCATCACAGCCTGGTTATCGGCACCGGGAAGATACTTGTCCAGTCTCTGAAGACTTCTACACTTGTTCCAATATGTTTTGATATCTTCTGGTAAGATGAATCTGGCCACGGATGTTGATACAGTTTCTTCTTATTCCATGCACCCCTGCTCCTCACTGGAAGGAAGCAAGCAGAGAGAGAGAGAGAGAGAGAGAGAGAGAGAGAGAGAGAGAGAGAGAGAGAGAGAGAGAGAGAGAAGAGAAAGAGAGAGAAAGAGAGAGAAGAGAGAGAGAGAGAGAGAGAGAGAGAGAGAGAGAGAGAGAGAGAGAGAGAGAGAGAGAGAGAGAGAGAGAGAGAGAGAGAGAGAGAGATTAAGAGGTTTCCTTAGAGATCAATAAGATGACAAGTTGAGGAGTCTGAACACAGGTGGTGAAGGTATGGTGTATAATACACAGCTATAAGAGGGGTATAACAAGAGACAAGAAGCCATGTGGTAATGTTGGCCCTCTAGTCTCATAACCAGCCCAAAACAAATAACCTATTAATAACCTTCGGGGAAAAAAACACCACGAGAGAGAGAGAGAGAGAGAGAGAGAGAGAGAGAGAGAGAGAGAGAGAGAGAGAGAGAGAGAGAGAGAGAGAAAGAAAAACTGATGTAGGTAAAGCTTTAGCTTGTAAAAAGTTAGGAACCAACCTAACCTTGTAAAAGCCTGTAAAAAGAGAGAGAGAGAGAAAGAGAGAGAGAGAGAGAGAGAGAGAGAGAGAGAGAGAGAGAGAGAGAGAGAGACTGATGTAGGTAACAGCTCTTAGCTTGTAAATAAAGTTAGGAACCTTAACCTAACCTTGTAAAAGCCTTGTAAAAGAGAGAGAGAGAGAGAGAGAGAGAGAGAGAGAGAGAGAGAGAGAGAGAGAGAGAGAGAGAGAGAGAGAGAGAGAGAGAGAGAGAGAGAAAGAAAATGAGAAGAAACACGTTATTCTCAGCAGAAAAAACAACAAAGAACTCAGAATAATGAGACAGACACCATTCCAATTCAGTCTCTTATTCTGACATGTATATCTTCTTTCTTCTCTTTCCCCGGTAGATAGACAGTATAACAACCTATGTTAATGTCAAGATATCTTATTAAAAATAAGATAACAGATATATTAAGCAAATTTCCAAGTCTGATTGTAACAGATAATGAACTTGATATAAATCCAAATGAACACCTGTTAACCCTTTTGGGGCCTAGTTCCTAGGCCTATTGTGTTCCGTATGCCCTTACACTACCCCCCAGGATGGATAGAGGTGCACAATGCTCTTGCACTACCCCCACAGGATGGATATGGGGTGAAATGTCTTGCACACCCTCCACAGGATGGATATGGGGTGCACAATGCTCTTGCACTACCCTCCACAGGATGGATATGAGGTGAAATGCTCTTGCACACCCTCCCAGGATGGATATGAGGTGCACAATGTTTCACACCCTCCAAGGATGGAAGAGGTGCACAAGCTCTTGACCACCCTCCACAGGATGGATATGAGGTGCACAATGCTCTTGCACTACCCTCCACAGGATGGATATGGGGTGCACAATGCCCTTACACTACCCTCCACAGGATGGATAGAGGTGCACAATGCCCTTTTCACTACCCTCCACAGGATGGATATGAGGTGCACAATGCTCTTGCACTACCCTCCCAGGATGGATATGGGGTCAATGTCTTGCACTACCCTCCACAGGATGGATATGGGGCACAAGCTCTTGCACTACCCTCCACAGGATGGATATGGGGTGCACAAGCTCTTGCACTACCCTCCACAGGATGGATATGGGGACAATGCCCTACATCCCCCCAGGATTGTTGGAGGTGCACAAGCCCTTCATCCCTCCACAGGAGGATATGAGGGCACAATGCCCTTACACTACCCTCCACAGGATGGATATGAGGGCAAATGCCTTGCACTCCCTCCCAGGATGGATATTAAATGTTTGATACCCTCCCAGGATGGATATGGGGTAAATGCCCTTACACTACCCTCCACAGGATGGATATGAGTGCAAATCTTTGCACCCCTCCAAGGATGGATATTGCACAATGATCTTGCCAACACGATATATGGGGCACAATGCTTTTTGCACTACCCCCACAGGAGGAAGGGGTTGCACAATGTTTGCACACCCTCCAGGATGGATATGGGCACAAGACTTGCATCCCTCCACACGATGGATATGGGGAAAGTTCTTGCCCCCTCCACAGGATGGATATGGGGTGCACAATGCTTCTTGCACTACCCTCCACAGGATGGATAGGGGTGACAATGAACCAACCACTTTCGGTGGCAAAATTCAATCTCTTTCTCTTGTCTGTCTTTTCCCTTTTTTTTTAAAGGCTTTTACAATGTTAGGTTTAGGGTTTCTAACTTTATTTAGAGGCTAAGAGTTGTTACTTACAACGGCCTCTTTTATTCTGTGTCTGTCTGTCTCTGCTCTTCCTCTCTCCATTTTCTCTCTCTCTGGAGACACCACAAGATGATTCAGTTTTTTCTCCCAGGAGAGCCTCCCATATTAATGCCATGATACGGTGTTTTCTTCCCCTGGGGTGGGAGAGGAAGGGGGGGGGAAGAGGGGAAGGGAAGGGTTATTTTGGTAAAAAAATGAGTTCATGAACATCTTGTATTCGGCAATCCTGAGGGTTTCACTTCTAGGGAGAGGCTTCCGCACCTCCTTTGCTGACTGATGACGGATTCAACTCTTTTTTTTTTTTTTTTCCCAGGAGAACCTCCACCCTTTACCTTTGAAGAGTTTCGAGAGTTTACTACTCTCTGAGCCCGGCCAGGACCAGGCTCGTTCGGGCTTGCCCCCAACCAGGCTGTTGCTGCTGGAGGCGGTGCCCACATATCCATCACAGCCCGTTGTACCAGGTGAACGCCACAATGATGTGTACTCAGGCGAACTTCCACGCCGCTGTGTACTCAGGTGAACCCCTCCACCCTGCTGTGTACTCAGGTGAACCTCCGCCTGTTTGTACTCAGGTGAACTGCCTCCACACCTGTTTCTTAGCCCTCACACACACTGGGGAGCCCTCACACACTGAACATAAGAACATAAGAAAAAGGAACACTGAGCAGGCCTATTGACCCATGAGGCAGGCCATCACTCCCAGGTTGACCGACCACCTGAGTTAACCTTCCAGGAAAACCCGTAGTCAGGTCACTTCCTTTACCTTTGAAGAGTTTCGAGAGTATCTTCTTCTGGCCGGCCTGGGCCAGGCCGTTTGCTTGCCTGGTCAACCAGGTGTTGTGCTGGAGGCCCGCTGCCCCACATATCCAACGCCTGGTTGATCTGGCACCTGGGAAGATATTTGTCCAGCTCCCTTGAAGGCTTTCACTGGTTCCAGCCGTTTTGGATATTTCTGGTAAGATGTTGAATAGTCTGGGACCCCGATGTTAATACAGTGCTCCCGTATTGTCCCCACGCACCCCTGTCTCACTGGGTTTATTTACACTTTCTCCCATATCTCTCACTCCAGTATGTTGTTATGGCAGTGTGCAGATTTGGGACCAGGCCCTCAAGTACTTTCCATGTATATATTATCATGTACTTCTCCCTCCGCCCAATGAGTACATGTTCAAGACTTGAAGGCGTTCCCAAAATTTAGATGTTTCAATGGCTCAATGTGAGCCGTAAACGATCTCTGGATTTGTTCCAGCTCTGCTATTTCTCCGGGCCCGAACGGGCCGTCAGCACTGAGCAGTATTCTAAGTGAGGGAGCACTAGCGATTTGAATAGTGTCACCATCGGCATTTTTTCCCCTTGTTTTGAAAGTTCTCAAAAACCCACCCCGTCATCTTCCTGGCTGTTGTGATCTTTGTCTTGTTATGGTCTTTAAACGACAGATCAGCAGACATAATTATTCCCAAGTCCTTTACGTGTTCCTTTCGTTCTATGTGGTGACCCTCTTGCGTTTTGTATATAGTGTTCCTTTTGAGTTCTTCATTTTTTCCATACCTAAGCAGCTGAAACTTATCACCATTGAACGTCATGTTGTTCTCCACTGCCCATTGGAAGACCCTGCTTATGTCCTCCTGTAATTTTTCAGTGTCCTCTACCGTAGTGACTTTCATGCTTATTTTAGTGTCATCTGCAAATGATGATACAAAAGTGTGCTGGGTGTTTTTATCTATGTCTGCTATGAGGATGAGAAACAGCAGAGGTGCCAGGACAGTGCCTTGGGGCACTGAGCTTTTGACCTCGCTGATGCTGGATCTTGCCCTGTTCACTACTACTTTTTGTGTTCTTAACTCAAAAATCCATCTGCCTACCTTCCCCGTAATGCCTATGGCCCTCATTTTGTGCGCTATCACTCCATGATCGCATTTGTCAAACGCCTTTGCAAAATCTGTGTAAATCACATCTGCGTTTTGGTCGTCCTCCAATGCCTCCGTAATTCTGTCATAATGGTTCAGCAGCTGTGACAGGCATGATCGACCCGCTCTAAAGCCATGCTGGTTCGGGTTATGTTGGTTGTGCTGGTCCATGAACTTTGTAATCTGCCGTCTCATCACTCTTTCAAAGATTTTTATGATGTGAGAAGTGAGGGCTACTGGTCTGTAATTTTTAGCTAGTGCTCTACTACCTCCCTTATGCAAAGGAGCTATGTCTGCACTCTTTAAGGCCTCTGGAATTTCACCTAGATCTAAGCTCTTTCTCCACAGAATACTAAGGGCTCTTGCTAATGGTACTTTGCACTGCTTTATAAATAAAGCATTCCATGAATCTGGTCCAGGTGCTGAGTGAGTGGGCATGTTGGCCATTTCTTTTTCGAAATCTATGGGATTTGTACTAATGTCGGTTAGGTGGTCTGGCAGCCTTCTGCTGGAGGAAAAATATTTCTGCATTTTCTACCTTGCTGTCATTTAGTAAGGGTTGAACACTGACTCATACTGTTCTTTTAGAATTTCACTCATTTCCTGTTCATCGTCCGTATACGAATCTCCTCTCAATAATGGTCCAATTTACAGGTAGTTCTTAGCTTGGATTTTGATAGGAGTAGAAATATTTTGGGTTTCTTGCAAATCCTGTATGGCTCTTTGTTCCTTTGTACTTCTTCTGTCAGGTATGACATCTTAAGTTTTTGTTCTAATTCCGTGATCTCTCGGTTAAGGCTATTCTCTTCTGTTGCAACATAACTGTGTTTTTCAGCAATTCAGTAACCCGTTTTCTTCTCCTGTACCATCTCCTACGCCTCTCTCTATATCTGATCTTCTTCGGGTTTCCTCAATGGTACGTGTTTCATACATACCTTGTATGCTTCGTATTCAGCTTCTAGACACTGGTGGGGATTTAGGTGCTCATGTCTGATTCCCATGATATGTCTGATAGCTCTTGGTTTATTTTTTCCCAGTCAATTCTATGGTTATTAAAATTAAACTTACTGAACATTCCGTCTCTAACATTAGTGTCGAGTTCCCTAACCCTGAGTTAATACTAGTTTGAACTTTATGATGTTATGATCAGAGTATATTGTTTTTGTAACTGTTATGTCTCTGATTAATTCCTCGTTGTTTGTGAATATCAAATCCAGGGTATTTTCATTTCTAGTGGGATCAATTATCTGTTGGTTTAGTGAGTACTTTTCACAAAGCCTCATTAGTTCCCTGGTATGTGCCTGTTGGGCCAGGGTGCTTCCAGGAGTTATTTCTGGTATAACATTATGGTGCCTCATCTTCCATTTTACATGAGGGAGATTAAAATCTCCAAGGATTAAAATGTTTGGGGTGGGATTTTCAGCCTATCCAGATAGCTATCTATCTTCTTTAACTGCTCTGAATTCCTCCGCAGTTGCTGATGGTGGTTTGTATACTAGGATAATTACTAGATTCTTATTTTCCACTTTAATGCCGAGGATTTCTACTATATCATTCGTAGCGTTCAAAACTTCTGTGCAACAGAGAGTATCTTTTATATAGAGTCCTACTCCTCCCTGTGACCTATTAATTCTATCACATCTATACATGTTATAGTTTTCTATCTGAATCTCTCCGTCCAAAACATCCCTTGTATGTGTTTCTGTAAATGCTCCAAACATGGCATTTGCTTCTGATAGGAGTCCACTAACATAACTAACTTTGTCATTTTTATTTGATTTCAGACCCTGAATATTTGCAAATATGAAGCAGGAGTTACCATTTGGGATGTTTGGTCTTTCTTTGTGTTTGGTTAGTACCACTGGTGATGTCCTACCTGGTATGGCCCCTGGTGCCCATACCCCTGGTTTCTCCAGTACTGACTTTGATTGTTTATACAGCCCTGATGAGCTGGTGCCTGTCTTGTCTTGTCCCACTGTTCTGCCCATCTGTCCCCTCTGTACCATTTCCACCTTTTGTCTCTTTCTTTTATCTGGTTGTTTCTCCTTATATCTAAAAAAGATTGCTGTTCTTTTTCATTTTCCCTTTCCCTGCTTTCTCTGTATCGTACTGTTCCCTTTATATGGTGGTCTGGGCAGCTCATGTCATAACATTCTCTGGACTGTGTTGAAGCTTGACACATCACTGGATGGAAGTATCTGCACTCTTTGTTAAACCGACACTTTCCTTTCCTTAACATGTTGGCACATTTTCTGGTGTGTTTATTCCAACAATCTCTGCCATAAAGGCACATACCTTTAGCATAGAATTTGCATATATTTTGGCTGCCTATATTTACTGACTTTGTATTTTCCCAAAGATCCTTCCTGAATCTGATTTTTTCCAACTTGAAACCATTGCTGCGAGTCCTGTCTTGGCTGGATATTTTCAGCACGCTATTTACATCCCCTTTATTTATTCCTGTTTTACATTTATACACCTCAATCATATCCTCCCTCATAGGGAAGATTTCTGATACATGGGATCAACTTTGTCATCCTCCTCTGTACGTTTCCCAGTGCATTTATATCCATTCTGTAATACGGTGACCAGAACTGTGCAGCATAATCTAAATGAGGCCTAACCAAAGATATATAGAGTTGAAGAACCACCTGAGGACTTCTATTATAGGATGCCCTCACACACTGGATACACACTGCAGGATGCCCTCACACACTGGATACACACTGCAGGATGCCCTCACACACTGGATACACACTGCAGGATGCCTTCACACACTGGATACACACTGCAGGATGCCCTCACACACTGGATACACACTGCAGGATGCCTTCACACACTGGATACACACTACAGGATGCCCTCACACACTGGATACACACTGCAGGATGCCCTCACACACTGGATACACACTGCAGGATGCCCTCACACACTGGATACACACTGCAGGATGCCCTCACACACTGGATACACACTGCAGGATGCCCTCACACACTGGATACACACTGCAGGATGCCTTCACACACTGGATACACACTGCAGGATGCCCTCACACACTGGATACACACTACAGGATGCCTTCACACACTGGATACACACTACAGGATGCCCTCACACACTGGATACACACTGCAGGATGCCCTCACACACTGGATACACACTGCAGGATGCCCTCACACACTGGATACACACTGCAGGATGCCCTCACACACTGGATACACACTGCAGGATGCCCTCACACACTGGATACACACTGCAGGATGCCCTCACACACTGGATACACACTGCAGGATGCCCTCACACACTGGATACACACTGCAGGATGCCCTCACACACACACCAAACCATCAACCTGGAGACCTCAAAGAGGAACACTATATACAAAACGCAAGAGGGTCACCACATAGAACGAAAGGAACACGTAAAGGACTTGGGAATAATTATGTCTGCTGATCTGTCGTTTAAAGACCATAACAAGACAAAGATCACAACAGCCAGGAAGATGACGGGGTGGGTATTGAGAACTTTCAAAACAAGGGAAATAATGCCGATGGTGACACTATTCAAATCGCTAGTGCTCCCTCACTTAGAATACTGCTCAGTGCTGACGGCCCCGTTCAGGGCAGGAGAAATAGCAGAGCTGGAACAAATCCAGAGATCGTTTACGGCTCACATTGAGCCATTGAAACATCTAAATTATTGGGAACGCCTTCAAGTCTTGAACATGTACTCATTGGAGCGGAGGAGAGAGAGATACATGATAATATATACATGGAAAGTACTTGAGGGCCTGGTCCCAAATCTGCACACTGCCATAACAACATACTGGAGTGAGAGATATGGGAGAAAGTGTAAAATAAATCCAGTGAGGAGCAGGGGTGCGGTGGGGACAATACGGGAGCACTGTATTAACATCCGGGGTCCCAGACTATTCAACATCTTACCAGAAGATATCCGAAACACGGCTGGAACCAGTGTAGAAGCCTTCAAGAGGAAACTGGACAAATATCTTCACCAGGTGCCAGATCAACCAGGCTGTGATGGATATGTGGGGCAGCGGGCCTCCAGCAGCAACAGCCTGGTTGACCAGGCAAGCACCAGACGAGCCTGGCCCATGGCCGGGCTCAGAGAGTAGATACTCTCGAAACTCTTCAAAGGTAAGGTACCTGGCAGTCCATATCAACCACTTTCCTACCCTCCTTCCCCCATTCCCTCCCTCCTACCACATGCCTCCCTCTTACTTCCCCCTCTCCCTCCCTCCCTCCCCGATCGGCGAGGGGGAAGGGGAGGGTTCAAGAGCCTATCGAGAATAACTGAATAAATTACACAAAGGCGATTCAACACCCAGGCTTAAAGTTGGTCATTGTTTTGTTTAAGTGATGAACTGACTGGCTTTGTGCTGGGCTCAGCACAAAGGGTAGGGGGGAGGGAGAGGGAGGGGAAGAGGAGGAGGAGGGGAGGGGAAGTCAAACTAGTGGTGTGTGTCTGTGCTAGTATGAGCGTCACACTAACAGTCAACTAAGTGACTAGGCTTAAGTCTGTCCAAGACTTCTTGTTCCCACACACGAGCATTTCCCAGGCACCTGAGTGACTAGTCTTAAGTCTGTCCAAGACTTCTTGTTCCCACACACGAGCATTTCCCAGGCACCTGAGTGACTAGTCTTAAAGTCTGTCCAAGACTTCTTGTTCCCACACACGAGCATTTCCCAGGCACCTGAGTGACTCGTCTTTAAGTCTGTCCAAGACTTCTTGTTCCCACACACGAGCATTTCCCAGGCACCTGAGTGACTAGTCTTAAGTCTGTCCAAGACTTCTTGTTCCCACACACGAGCATTTCCCAGGCACCTGAGTGACTCGTCTTTAAGTCTGTCCAAGACTTCTTGTTCCCACACACGAGCATTTCCCAGGCACCTGAGTGACTAGTCTTAAAGTCTGTCCAAGACTTCTTGTTCCCACACACGAGCATTTCCCAGGCACCTGAGTGACTAGTCTTAAAGTCTGTCCAAGACTTCTTGTTCCCACACACGAGCATTTCCCAGGCACCTGAGTGACTAGTCTTAAAGTCTGTCCAAGACTTCTTGTTCCCACACACGAACATTTCCCAGGCACCTGAGTGACTAGTCTTAAAGTCTGTCCAAGACTTCTTGTTCCCACACACGAACATTTCCCAGGCACCTGAGTGACTCGTCTTTAAGTCTGTCCAAGACTTCTTGTTCCCACACACGAGCATTTCCCAGGCACCTGAGTGACTCGTCTTAAGTCTGTCCAAGACTTCTTGTTCCCACACACGAGCATTTCCCAGGCACCTGAGTGACTAGTCTTTAAGTCTGTCCAAGACTTCTTGTTCCCACACACGAGCATTTCCCAGGCACCTGAGTGACTAGTCTTTAAGTCTGTCCAAGACTTCTTGTTCCCACACACGAGCATTTCCCAGGCACCTGAGTGACTCGTCTTAAGTCTGTCCAAGACTTCTTGTTCCCACACACGAGCATTTCCCAGGCACCTGAGTGACTAGTCTTTAAGTCTGTCCAAGACTTCTTGTACACACACCACCATTTACTACCACTAACTGTTTAAAAAAAATGCTAACAGTGACTTCCTTACAGAGGTATTTCAAACAGTAAGTCTTGCCTCTTACCACTGCTCCCCCTCCCCCCCACTGTATTTTGTACGCCCTAGTTTCTCCAGCATTCCACTCCTCTCCCTCGCTTTCTCGTTCTTTTCCCCCCTCCCCCTTTTCTTTCTATTTTTCTTCGTTGTTTCCTCTTTTTCCACCCTCACAAACTTCCACCATTCTCTCGCAAAATTGAAGAGAATGGAGAGAGAGAGAGAGAAAGAGAGAGAGAAAGAGAGAGAGAGAGAGAGAGGTTCACTCTCACTCAAGGATCACAATAGAACTAAGTCACTATCTGACTTATTTATGTTATTCTGGTGGGTAATTTACACTCATATGTTACTATTATGTAAATATCGCAAACCAAGAGATACAGGATGCAAAACAACCACGGGGGGGGGAGAGGTAGAATGATAGCCTAGGCCTTTCGTGTTGACATCAGAAGCTTGCAAAGTTGCAGAAAAGACGTCTTCACTGGAAGATGACATTTGGGATCGTATTTGCCTGGACATCCTCCTCTTTTCTGCAACTCTGCAAGCTCCTGATGTGGTGATTGCAACACGAAAGGCCTAGAGTTATCATTCTACTCCCCCACCCCCCCGTGGTTGTTTTGCATATGTTACTATATACAAAACAACCACTGTGGAAATAAGAGAACAGCAGAAGGTTTATAAGTGTGAGATATCACCTCGTATATGACATTACTCCCGACCCAGCATGATGCTGCTGGGAGTGTCGAAGCCTCCAGCTGCTCTATTATTTTTACAGGTCCTTGATAATGTGAGAAATCACGAAAGGGCTTAAAAGTTCACCATTTTTCCACAGTGGTTGTTCTGTATATTGTGATATCACTTGATTACTGTCATCACACATATGTTACTATGTATGATAATTTATGTAACGTATTTATGTATACCTGTATATAAACTTAGTGTCTTGGCTTCGCCAGTTTGATAAGAGGGAGAGGGAGAGTAGCGAGGGGTAAGATAATGGCGAGGGCCAAGGCATGGTGCCACAAGTTACCAACACCTAAAAACTTGCGCCAGTGTTGTATAGCCTCTCCAGACTTAAAACTTTCAAGTTGTTTACACAAGAAGCCAGAACTCCCTCCACCTCTTTTTTAATATCAATACTTTTAAAAGCAAACTGACTTTTTCTCTTGAATATTCCCCCTCTGGCGTTAAAACAGAAAAAAATATATTATAATAACTTTATTCCCTTACTCTGTCACTCAGTCTTGGGAGATGGTAATAGTAACTCCAGAGCTGGTGCCAGGCACTGGCAGCAACTGTCGTAGCTACTGAACTACCTGGAGGGCATTCCGGGGATCGACGTCCCCGCGGCCAGGTCTATGACCAAGCCTCCCGGTGGATCAGGGCCTGATCAACGAGGCTGTTACTGCTGGCTGCACGTAGTCCAACGTAGGAAC
This sequence comes from Cherax destructor, assembly GCA_009830355.1. Classification (NCBI taxonomy): domain Eukaryota; kingdom Metazoa; phylum Arthropoda; class Malacostraca; order Decapoda; family Parastacidae; genus Cherax; species Cherax destructor. The sequence continues at coordinate 16,993 of WNWK01011363.1, forward strand.
CACAGCCCGGCTGATCTGGCACTGACTTTAGGTATCTGTCCAGCTCCCTCTTCAAGACAACCAGAGGTCTACTGGTAATGCCCCTTATGGCTGGTGGGAGGCTGTTGAACAGTCTTGGGCCCCGGACACTTATTGTGTTTTCTCTTAGTGTACCAGTGGCGCCCCTACTTTTCACTGGGGGTACGTTGCACCGTCTGCCAAGTCTTTTGCTTTCGTATGGAGTGATTTCTGTGTGCAGGTTAGGGATCAGTCCCTCCAGAATCTTCCAGGTGTAGATTATGATATATCTCTCTCGCCTGCGCTCCAGTGAGTACAAGTTAAGTGCTTCCAGGCGTTCCCAGTAGTTAAGGTGTTTGATGGAACTTATAAGTGCAGTAAAGGTTCTCTGTACATTCTCTAGATCTGCAATTTCACCTGCCTTGAATGTGGATGTTAATGTACAGCAGTATTCCAGCCTAGAGAGAACAAGTGATATAAAAAGGATCATCATTGGCTTAGCATCTCTTGTCTTGAATGTTCTCATTATCCATCCTATCAGTTTCCTCGCAGATGTAATAGTGGCATTGTTGTGGTCCTTGAAGGTGAGGTCTTCGGACATTACCACACCCAGGTCTTTCACATTACTTTTCCGCTCTATTGTGTGAAGTCTCATGACTCGATACTTTATATCATCACCCTACTGAAGTCTCCTACCATACGAGCCTGGCCCATAGCCGGGCTCCGAGAGTAGTAACACTGGAAACTCTTCAAAGCTCCAAGATCAGTCTGTAACATTCATTACCTGATGACTCTAACTCATTCTGTCTGATTCAATATGGGACAAACATATAGCTTTTGTTCCCACTGTGTAATAATCATACAGAGTAGTGTAACAACACACTGCTGGTGTTACCACTGTGTAATAATCATACAGAGTAGTGTAGTAACACACTGCTGGTGTTACCACTGTGTAACTATCATACAGAGTAGTGTAGTAACACACTGCTGGTGTTACCACTGTGTAACTATCATACAGAGTAGTGTAGTAACACACTGCTGGTGTTACCACTGTGTAACTATCATACAGAGTAGTGTAACAACACACTGCTGGTGTTACCAGTGTAACTATCATACAGAGTAGTGTAACAACACACTGCTGGTGTTACCACTGTGTAACTATCATACAGAGTAGTGTAGTAACACACTGCTGGTGTTCCCACTGTGTAATAATCATACAGAGTAGTGTAGTAACACACTGCTGGTGTTACCACTGTGTAATAATCATACAGAGTAGTGTAGTAACACACTGCTGGTGTTACCACTGTGTAATAATCATACAGAGTAGTGTAGCAACACACTGCTGGTGTTACCACTGTGTAACTATCATACAGAGTAGTGTAACAACACACTGCTGGTGTTACCAGTGTAACTATCATACAGAGTAGTGTAGCAACACACTGCTGGTGTTACCACTGTGTAACTATCATACAGAGTAGTGTAGTAACACACTGCTGGTGTTACCACTGTGTAATAATCATACAGAGTAGTGTAGCAACACACTGCTGGTGTTACCACTGTGTAACTATCATACAGAGTAGTGTAGCAACACACTGCTGGTGTTACCAGTGTAACTCTCATACAGAGTAGTGTAACAACACACTGCTGGTGTTACCACTGTGTAACTATCATACAGAGTAGTGTAGTAACACACTGCTGGTGTTACCACTGTGTAACTATCATACAGAGTAGTGTAGTAACACACTGCTGGTGTTACCACTGTGTAATTATCATACAGAGTAGTGTAACAACACACTGCTGGTGTTACCACTGTGTAACTATCATACAGAGTAGTGTAGTAACACACTGCTGGTGTTACCACTGTGTAACTATCATACAGAGTAGTGTAGCAACACACTGCTGGTGTTACCAGTGTAACTATCATACAGAGTAGTGTAACAACACACTGCTGGTGTTACCACTGTGTAACTATCATACAGAGTAGTGTAGTAACACACTGCTGGTGTTATCAGTGTAACTATCATACAGAGTAGTGTAGCAACACACTGCTGGTGTTACCAGTGTAACTATCATACAGAGTAGTGTAACAACACACTGCTGGTGTTACCAGTGTAACTATCATACAGAGTAGTGTAACAACACACTGCTGGTGTTACCACTGTGTAACTATCATACAGAGTAGTGTAGCAACACACTGCTGGTGTTACCACTGTGTAACTATCATACAGAGTAGTGTAGCAACACACTGCTGGTGTTACCAGTGTAACTATCATACAGAGTAGTGTAACAACACAGTGCTGGTGTTACCACTGTGTAACTATCATACAGAGTAGTGTAGCAACACACTGCTGGTGTTACCACTGTGTAACTATCATACAGAGTAGTGTAGCAACACACTGCTGGTGTTACCACTGTGTAACTATCATACAGAGTAGTGTAGTAACACACTGCTGGTGTTACCACTGTGTAATTATCATACAGAGTAGTGTAGTAACACACTGCTGGTGTTACCACTGTGTAACTATCATACAGAGTAGTGTAACAACACACTGCTGGTGTTACCACTGTGTAACTATCATACAGAGTAGTGTAGTAACACACTGCTGGTGTTACCACTGTGTAACTATCATACAGAGTAGTGTAGTAACACACTGCTGGTGTTACCACTGTGTAACTATCATACAGAGTAGTGTAGTAACACACTGCTGGTGTTACCACTGTGTAACTATCATACAGAGTAGTGTAACAACACACTGCTGGTGTTACCACTGTGTAACTATCATACAGAGTAGTGTAGTAACACACTGCTGGTGTTACCAGTGTAACTATCATACAGAGTAGTGTAACAACACACTGCTGGTGTTACCACTGTGTAATTATCATACAGAGTAGTGTAGTAACACACTGCTGGTGTTACCACTGTGTAACTATCATACAGAGTAGTGTAACAACACACTGCTGGTGTTACCACTGTGTAACTATCATACAGAGTAGTGTAGTAACACACTGCTGGTGTTACCACTGTGTAACTATCATACAGAGTAGTGTAGTAACACACTGCTGGTGTTACCAGTGTAACTATCATACAGAGTAGTGTAGTAACACACTGCTGGTGTTACCACTGTGTAACTATCATACAGAGTAGTGTAGTAACACACTGCTGGTGTTACCACTGTGTAACTATCATACAGAGTAGTGTAACAACACACTGCTGGTGTTACCACTGTGTAACTATCATACAGAGTAGTGTAGTAACACACTGCTGGTGTTACCAGTGTAACTATCATACAGAGTAGTGTAGTAACACACTGCTGGTGTTACCACTGTGTAACTATCATACAGAGTAGTGTAGTAACACACTGCTGGTGTTACCACTGTGTAACTATCATACAGAGTAGTGTAGAACACACTGCTGGTGTTACCACTGTGTAACTATCATACAGAGTAGTGTACAACACACTGCTGGTGTTACCACTGTGTAACTATCATACAGAGTAGTGTAGTAACAACACACTGCTGGTGTTACCACTGTGTAACTATCATACAGAGTAGTGTAGCAACACACTGCTGGTGTTACCAGTGTAACTATCATACAGAGTAGTGTAGCAACACACTGCTGGTGTTACCACGTGTAACTATCATACAGAGTAGTGTAGCAACACACTGCTGGTGTTACCACTGTGTAACTATCATACAGAGTAGTGTAACAACACACTGCTGGTGTTACCACTGTGTAACTATCATACAGAATAGTGTAGCAACACACTGCTAGTCTACACCCAACCATATCTCACCCCTCTCACAATCCCTCTCAGTATTTCCTCAAAATCCCTCTCAGTATTTCCTCACAATGCCTCTCAGTATTTCCTCACAATCCCTCTCAGTATTTCCTCACAATACCTCTCAGTATTTCCTCACAATCCCTCTTAGTATTTCCTCACAATCCCTCTCAGTGTTTCCTCACAACCCCTCTCAGTATGTCCTCACAATCCCTCTCAGTATGTCCTCACAGACCCTCTCAGTATGTTCTCACAACCCCTCTCAGTATGTCCTCACAATACCTCTCAGTATTTCCTCACAATCCCTCTCAGTATGTCCTCACAACCCCTCTCAGTTTGTCCTCACAATCCCTCTCAGTATGTCCTCACAATCCCTCTCAGTATTTCCTCACAATCCCTCTCAGTATGTCCTCACAATCCCTCTCAGTATGTCCTCACAACCCCTCTCAGTATGTTCTCACAACCCCTCTCAGTATGTCCTCACAATCCCTCTCAGTATGTCCTCACAACCCCTCTCAGTATGTCCTCACAATCCCTCTCAGCCAGCCCTGGACGGTACGAGTCGTAATTAAACAGAGAGGCTCTTTTCACGTCAGACATTCCCAAGAGCTTAACTGACGAACAAAAGATGTGTTGGGCCTTTCCTTCCCCCTCCCTTTACCGTCTCTTCCCCCTCCCCCTACCGTCTCTTCCCCCTCCCCCTCTTGTTATGGAACAACGTGTGACTTGCCTGGACCCCTGTCCAGAGAGGCAGAGGGAAAGGGGAGCTTTAAAAGTGTGCATAACAGGGGAAAAAAAGAGGGAGTGGGGGCAAGAAAGAGAGAAGGTAAGAAAGAAGAGGGAGTGGAAGGAGGGAGGGAGAGAGAAGGGAAAAGAGTGAGGCGAGATGGGGGAGGATGTTTACAGATTCTGCCAACGAAGGTATCAAAGGCAAACACGGACACGTACGTAATATGAACAAGGACAGACGCATACTAACAGCAATCACGAGTTAAGTACAGTTTCTGTCTTGTCATATTTACCTTCTGTCTACTCTGATATATAATTTCTGTTTACTGACATTGTCTTTCTGTCTACTCAAGGACCCTAATGGAAATAAGTCAAGGACCCTAATGGAAATAAGTCAAGGACCCTAATGGAAATAAGTCAAGGACCCTAATGGAAATAAGTCAAGGACCCCAATGGAAATAAAGTCAAGGACCCTAATGGAAATAAGTCAAGGACCCTAATGGAAATAAGTCAAGGACCCCAATGGAAATAAAGTCAAGGACCCTAATGGAAATAAAGTCAAGAACCCTAATGGAAATAAGTCAAGGACCCTAATGGAAATAAGTCAAGGACCCTAATTGAAATAAGTCAAAGACCCTAATTGAAATAAGTCAAGGACCCTAATGGAAATAAGTCAAGGACCCTAATTGAAATAAGTCAAGGACCCTAATTGAAATAAGTCAAGGACCCTAATTGAAATAAGTCAAGGACCCTAATGGAAATAAGTCAAGGACCCTAATTGAAATAAGTCAAAGACCCTAATTGAAATAAGTCAAGGACCCTAATTGAAATAAGTCAAGGACCCTAATGGAAATAAGTCAAGGACCCTAATTGAAATAAGTCAAGGACCCTAATTGAAATAAGTCAAGGACCCTAATTGAAATAAGTCAAGGACCCCAATGGAAATAAAGTCAAGGACCCTAATGGAAATAAAGTCAAGGACCCTAATGGAAATAAAGTCAAGGACCCTAATGGAAATAAAGTCAAGGACCCCAATGGAAATAAAGTGACTTTGTCTGACTTTTTTTTTTAGTCATCCTGGTGGGTAATTTACACTATGTATGATAATTGTACTTATGTGTACCTGTGCCTAAATACACTTACTAATCTTCCAGAAAGAGAGAGAGAGAGAGATAGGTTCCACCTGTCGAGCCCTAAGACAGAGTTGTTGACGCCAGCAGGTAGGTACTCCCTACCAAGTGCTCCTGACTACTCCAGCTTGTGAATCAAGGTTACTCTCCTTCCTTCTGATACATGAAGGTGGTGCCTACGGGTGACTGGTCATGTATGCTCGCTCCAAGACACAAGAATGATGCCTTGTAACCAGGATGGTCGGTGTAGCACTCTCTCTCTCTCTCTCTCTCTCTCTCTCTCTCTCTCTCTCTCTCTCTCTCTCTCTTAATAAGACCATAATGACCCTAGCCGGCTCTCAAAGAGATCAAAGACCCATGTAATTAAGACAGGTTCGTTTAGGTCACGAATAAATTAAGACTTCAAAAACTACCATGCATATTGTAAACCCAGTTAAGACCTCCTAACAAACACTCAAGGCTACTTAACATCCACTCAACCACCTAAGAACCACTCAAGACCACCTGACAACCACTCAAGACCACCTGACAACTACAGAGACCACCTAACAACCACAGAGACCAATTAACAACCACAGAGACCACCTAACAATTAATAAGACCATCTAAAACCCTTTCGTGGGTTGCCCCCTGCTCATTAGAATTGCTCCTGCCCCCTGCCAACCATGGTCCTCCTGCCCACCATGGTCCCTCCTGCCTACAATGGACCTCCTGCCTACCATGATCCTCCTGCCCACCATGATCCTCCTGCCCACCATGGTCCCTCCTGCCCACCATGGTCCCTCCTGCCCACCATGGTCCTTCCTGCCTACCATGGACCTCCTTCCTACCAATGGAAATAAGTCACTCTGTCTGACTTTTTTGGGTTATCCTGGGTTCTCTACACATATGCTGCTATGTATGATAATGTATGTAAATGTATTTGTGTATACCTGAATAAACTTACTTACTTACTTACTTATGATCCTCCTGCCCACCATGGTCCCTCTGGCCTACCATGGACCTCCTGCCCACCATGGTCCCTCTGGCCTACCATGGACCTCCTGCCCACCATGGTCCCTCTGGCCTACCATGGACCTCCTGCCCACCATGGTCCCTCTGGCCTACCATGGACCTCCTGCTCACCATGGTCCCTCTGGCCTACCATGGACCTCCTGCCCACCATGGTCCCTCTGGCCTACCATGGACCTCCTGCCCACCATGGTCCCTCTGGCCTACCATGGACCTCCTGCCCACCATGGTCCCTCTGGCCTACCATGGACCTCCTGCCCACCATGGTCCTCCTGCCCACCATGGTCCCTCCTGCCCACCATGGTCCTCCTACCCACCATGGTCCTCCTGCCCACCATGGTCCTGCCCACCATGGTCCTCCTGCCCACCATGGTCCTCCTACCCACCATGGTCCTCCTGCCCACCATGGTCCTGCCCACCATGGTCCTCCTGCCCACCATGGTCCTCCTGCCCACCATGGTCCTCCTGCCCACCATGGTCCTCCTACCCACCATGGTCCTCCTGCCCACCATGGTCCTGCCCACCATGGTCCTCCTGCCCACCATGGTCCTCCTGCCCACCATGGTTGCTCGACAATCTTCAAAGATATTTTCTTATAAGAATTTCAATATATTTGGATCATGACAAACCTCAAAGGCAAGAGTTGGGGTGTTGCAGGTGTGGAGTGTTGCAGGTGTGGTGTTACAGGCTTGGAGTGTTGCAGGTGTGGTATTGATGTGTAGTGTTGCAGGTGTGAAGTGTTGCAGGTGTGGTGTTACAGGCTTGGAGTGTTGCAGGTGTGGTATTGATGTGTGGTGTTGCAGGTGTGAAGTGTTGCAGGTGTGGAGTGTTGCAGGTGTGGTGTTACAGGCTTGGAGTGTTGCAGGTGTGGTATTGATGTGAGGTGTTGCAGGTGTGGAGTGTTGCAGGTGTGGAGTGTTGCAGGTGTGGAGTGTTGCAGGTGTGGAGTGTTACAGGTGTGGAGTGTTGCAGGTGTGGAGTGTTGCAGGTGTGGTGCTGCAGGTGTGGAGTGTTGCAGGTGTGGAGTGTTGCAGATGTGGAGTGTTACGGGTGTGGAGTGTTGCAGGTGTGTAGTGTTGCAGGTGTGGTATTGATGTGTTGTGTTGCAGGTGTGGTATTGATGTGTAGTGTTGCAGGTGTTTAGTGTTGCAGGTGTGGAGTGTTACAGGTGTGGAATGTTTCAGATGTGGTGTGTTGCAGATGTGTGGTGTTGCAGGTGTGGTATTGATGTGTGGTGTTGCAGGTGTGGTATTGATGTGTGGTGTTGCAGGTGTGGAGTGTTGCAGGTGTGGAGTGTTTCAGGTGTGGAGTGTTGCAGGCGTGGAGTGTTGCAGATGTGTAGTGTTGCATGTGTGGTCGTCAAGTTAACTTCCTGTAAACTCTCACAGTCCTGGGACTAATCTTACTGCAAACTATTATACCTATTCTAACTTCTGCACCTGCCTGACCAAGTGGGGCTCCACACTGGCGCCCCGTACTCTATATAACTGACACAAACTTATGCACTTTACAAAAGTCTGAAGCTTTCTCTGTTAATTAAAGTTCCCGAATGCTATTTAAGGTTTGTTAATCAGTCAATGCCTATATATATATATATATATATATATATATATATATATATATATATATATATATATATATATATCAACCCTCCATCCCACGACCCAGGGTGCGACTACCATTCCTGGTATACATTATCTTTCATGACAACCATTCCAGGTTGCCATTCCCATTCCAGCTGCCACAGCCACCAGTACCACCACCATCACCACCACCACCACACCTCAGTCTACCGTGTTCACGCAGAGCTCAGCTACTACCAAGTAACAAGTTACTGTGTTATGATACCAGGTAACAAGTTACTGTGTTATGATACCAGGTAACAAGTTACTGTGTTATGATACCAGGTAACAAGTTACTGTGTTATGATACCAGGTAACAAGTTACTGTGTTATGATACCAGGTAACAAGTTACTGTGTTATAATACCAGGTAACAAGTTACTGTGTTATGATACCAGGTAACAAGTTACTGTGTTATAATACCAAGTAACAAGTTACTGTGTTGTAATACCAAGTAACAAGTTACTGTGTTATGATACCAAGTAACAAGTTACTGTGTTATGATACCAGGTAACAAGTTACTGTGTTATGATACCAAGTAACAAGTTACTGTGTTATGATACCAGGTAACAAGTTACTGTGTTATAATACCAAGTAACAAGTTACTGTGTTATGATACCAGGTAACAAGTTACTGTGTTATGATACCAGGTAACAAGTTACTGTGTTATGATACCAGGTAACAAGTTACTGTGTTATGATACCAGGTAACAAGTTACTGTGTTATGATACCAGGTAACAAGTTACTGTGTTATAATACCAAGTAACAAGTTACTGTGTTATGATACCAGGTAACAAGTTACTGTGTTATGATACCAGGTAACAAGTTACTGTGTTATAATACCAGGTAACAAGTTATTGTGTTATGATACCAGGTAACAAGTTACTGTGTTATAATACCAAGTAACAAGTTACTGTGTTGTAATACCAAGTAACAAGTTACTGTGTTATGATACCAAGTAACAAGTTACTGTGTTATGATACCAGGTAACAAGTTACTGTGTTATGATACCAAGTAACAAGTTACTGTGTTATGATACCAGGTAACAAGTTACTGTGTTATGATACCAGGTAACAAGTTACTGTTATGATACCAAGTAACAAGTTACTGTGTTATGATACCAAGTAACAAGTTACTGTGTTATGATACCAGGTAACAAGTTACTGTGTTATAATACCAAGCAACAAGTTACTGTGTTATGATACCAAGTAACAAGTTACTGTGTTATGATACCAGGTAACAAGTTACTGTGTTATGATACCAGGTAACAAGTTACTGTGTTATAATACCAGGTAACAAGTTACTGTGTTATAATACCAAGCAACAAGTTACTGTGTTATGATACCAAGTAACAAGTTACTGTGTTATGATACCAAGTAACAAGTTACTGTGTTATGATACCAGGTAACAAGTTACTGTGTTATGATACCAAGTAACAAGTTACTGTGTTATGATACCAGGTAACAAGTTACTGTGTTATGATACCAAGTAACAAGTTACTGTGTTATGATACCAGGTAACAAGTTACTGTGTTATAATACCAAGTAACAAGTTACTGTTATGATACCAAGTAACAAGTTACTGTGTTATGATACCAAGTAACAAGTTACTGTGTTATGATACCAGGTAACAAGTTACTGTGTTATAATACCAAGCAACAAGTTACTGTGTTATGATACCAAGTAACAAGTTACTGTGTTATGATACCAGGTAACAAGTTACTGTGTTATGATACCAGGTAACAAGTTACTGTGTTATAATACCAGGTAACAAGTTACTGTGTTATAATACCAAGCAACAAGTTACTGTGTTATGATACCAAGTAACAAGTTACTGTGTTATGATACCAAGTAACAAGTTACTGTGTTATGATACCAGGTAACAAGTTACTGTGTTATGATACCAAGTAACAAGTTACTGTGTTATGATACCAGGTAACAAGTTACTGTGTTATGATACCAAGTAACAAGTTACTGTGTTATGATACCAGGTAACAAGTTACTGTGTTATAATACCAAGCAACAAGTTACTGTGTTATGATACCAGGTAACAAGTTACTGTGTTATAATACCAAGTAACAAGTTACTGTGTTGTAATACCAAATAACAAGTTACTGTGTTATAATACCAGGTAACAAGTTACTGTGTTATAATACCAAGTAACAAGTCACTCTCTATTAGTATTTACGTGTTCGTAGCTTTACCTTTGATGAGTTTCGAGCATCTTATTACTCCAGGTATATATTATGATGTATCTTTCTCTCCTCCGCTCCAGTGAGTACATGGTAAACGATCTTTATCCAGTTATGATATTTCTCCTCTCCCTCCCCCTACCATACCTCACCCCTTTAATCTCCTTTTCTTCCCTACCATACCTCCATCTTTTAATCGTCCCCTACCTCTGCTTCCCCTCCCCCTCACTTTAATCGTGCTCTACCTCTGCTTCCCCTCCCCCCTCCCTAGCATACCTCTCCACTTGGGGACCCTGCCATCACCCTGCCTGACATGTCCTGCCCCCTTCTTCCCTTCACCAACTCCACTAAACCAGTTACCACACACTCATTTCCGCCAGCACATGACCCGCCCCGTCCTGAGGGAGAGGGAGAGAGAGAGAGAGAGAGAGAGAGAGAGAGAGAGAGAGAGAGAGAGAGAGAGAGAGAGAGAGAGAGAGAGAGAGAGGAGAGAGATGAAAAAGGTCATACGCAGTGATAGGATAGTATGGAATAGTGGAACGACGTGGGGGGGGGGGGAAGCCAGGGAGGCTTGAAGGTAAAGGAGGAGGAAGTAGGGAGAGGAGGGAGAGTAATCATGTCAGTTAGGGGAGAGAGAGACGAGGAGGATAGCGAGGGGGTTGACGGATAGAAGAATGTGATGTGTGAACACGTGGGCCATCCTCTCGTGTTGGCCTTCGTCAGACAGCAGTCTGTGGTGACTACAACATCAAAGATTTGTGTAACATATGCCAGGAAAATGATAGGATGGATAATGAGAACCTTCAAAACAAGGGGTGGATAATGAGAACCTTCAAAACAAGGGAAGCCAAGCCAATGATGATTCTCTTCAAACCACTTGTTCTTTCTAGGCTGGGATATTGCTGTACACTAACGGCCCCTTTCAAGGCAGGTGAAATTGCAGACCTGGAGAACATACAGAGAACTTTCACGTATAAGTACAGTCAAGCACCTCACTTACTGAAGTCCCTTAACTTGTACTTCCTGGAACGCAGGCGAGAAAGATACTTAAAAATTTACACCTGGAAAATCCTAAAGGGGACTAGTCCCAAATCTACACACGGAAATCACTACCTACGAAAGCAAAAGACTCGTCAGGCGGTGCAACATCCCCCTAATGAAAAGCACTCAGCTGCAGATGCCACATAACGTTAGGTATCCTGCAGGACTACAGGACGCTGGGCACACCAGTGAACCTCGTGGTCTCCTGCTGTTACATTCTTCTCCTGTATGTTCAAGTTTTGTTCAACACCTGACTGGTGTTGAACAAGTTACAAGCAGCCTTAATGACCCTCGTATGGCAGGTCACTTAACAACCCCCGGACACTACACTGGCCAGGTTTAAATTATTAAAATATCACAATGACCAAAATGGGAATAAGTCGCTCTGCTGCTACCTGGAGTATACCTGGAGGACATTTCGAGGGTCAACGCCCCGTATTTTATGTATACCTGTACATGAATAAACTTACACTCTTGGCAATGTTTCAGCAAACCTATCACTAACTTCTCCCTCTCCCCTCCCTTCCCCCCTCCCTTCCCCTCTCCCTCTCCCCTTCCCTCTCCCTCTCCCCTCCAGTACACCATCATCCGTACCTCACCGCCCTGCTATCAGCAGTCCCCTCTTCTCCCCTCCCCGGCGACTCAATCACAAGGAGGGGGGGAGAGAGGGGGAGGGAGGGGAGGGGGAAGGAGAGGTGTTCGTCAACACAGCAAATTGAAAAACGCAGAACGGAAAAAAGGAAGAGTCAAGGATACGTCACTGTTGGAGCAGTGACTGTCACTGTTGGAGCAGTGACTGTCACTGTTGGAGCAGTGACTGTCACTGTTGGAGCAGTGACTGTCACTGTTGGAGCAGTGACTGTCACTGTTGGAGCAGTGACTGTCACTGTTGGAGCAGTGACTGTCACTGTTGGAGCAGTGACTGTCACTGTTGGAGCAGTGACTGTCACTGTTGGAGCAGTGACTGTCACTGTTGGAGCAGTGACAATCTGTGTTGAGTCTCAGCTCCTGGTCCCACCACTTTACATCACCTGCATTACTAACCCCTTTCGTACTTGCTCTTCAAACTGTGTAAAATGTTGTGTATCTCCTCCTCCTCTATCTCACTCTATTAATGTCCCCCTCCTCCTTCCCCTTCCTCTCCCCCTCCCTGGCAACTGGTGAGACTGGTGAAATGTTTGCTAAACACCACGGAAAAGTAGTGTGAGGGACCTGGGAGTATTAATGTCAGAGGATCTCACCTTCAAGGATCACAACAGTGCCACTATCATATCTGCCAGGAAAATAATTGGGTGGATAATGAGAACCTTCAAAACAAGAGATGGATAATGAGAACCTTCAAAACAAGGGATGGATAATGAGAACCTTCAAAACAAGGGATGGATAATGAGAACCTTCAAAACAAGGGATGGATAATGAGAACCTTCAAACCAAGGGATGGATAATGAGAACCTTCAAACCAAGGGATGGATAATGAGAACCTTCAAACCAAGGGATGGATAATGAGAACCTTCAAACCAAGGGATGGATAATGAGAACCTTCAAACCAAGGGATGGATGAGAACCTTCAAACCAAGGGATGGATAATGAGAACCTTCAAACCAAGAGATGGATAATGAGAACCCTCAAAAAAAGAGTTACCAAGCCAATGATGATCCTTTTTATATCACTTGTTCTCTCTAGGCTAGAATACTGCTGTACATTAACATCCACATTCAAGGCAGGTGAAATTGCAGATCTAGAGAATGTACAGAGAACCTTTACTGCACCTATAAGTTCCATCAAACACATTAACTACTGGGAACGCCTGGAAGCACTTGACTTGTACTCACTGGAGCGCAGGCGAGAGAGATATATCATAATCTACACCTGGAAGATTCTGGAGGGACTGATCCCTAACCTGCACACAGAAATCACTCCATACGAAAGCAAAAGACTTGGCAGACGGTGCAACGTACCCCCAGTGAAAAGTAGGGGCGCCACTGGTACACTAAGATAAAACACAATAAGTGTCCGGGGCCCAAGACTGTTCAACAGCCTCCCACCAGCCATAAGATAAATTACCAGTAGACCCCTGGTTGTCTTCAAGAGGGAGCTGGACAGATACCTAAAGTCAGTGCCAGATCAGCCGGGCTGTGGTTCCTACGTTGGACTACGTGCGGCCAGCAGTAACAGCCTGGTTGATCAGGTTGATTAGTGACTCAGTGAGTCACTAATCAACGACTTGGTGAGTCATTAATCAACGACTCGGTGAGTCACTAATCAATGACTCAGTGAGTCACTAATCAATGACTCAGTGAGTCACTAATCAATGACTCAGTTAGTCACTAATCATAGTGGGTGAATCTTCAAAGTTTGTCAATAAAGTACACTGTAACAACAATAACGTACAGTGTAATAACGTACACTACCAGGAAGGTTCAAGAAGAACCTGGTTCAGTCTTACACTGGCAGGAAGGTTCAAGACTAACTCTTGAAGAACCTGGTTCAGTCTTACACTGGCAGGAAGGTTCAAGACTAACTCTTGAAGAACCTGGTTCAGTCTTACACTGGCAGGAAGGTTCAAGACTAACTCTTGAAGAACCTGGTTCAGTCTTACACTGCCAGGAAGGTTCAAGACTAACTCTTGAAGAACCTGGTTCAGTCTTACACTGGCAGGAAGGTTCAAGACTAACTCTTGAAGAACCTGGTTCAGTCTTACACTGCCAGGAAGGTTCAAGACTAACTCTAATCAATGACTCAGTGAGTCACTAATCAATGACTCAGTGAGTCACTAATCAATGACTCAGTTAGTCACTAATCATAGTGGGTGAATCTTCAAAGTTTGTCAATAAAGTACACTGTAACAACAATAACGTACAGTGTAATAACGTACACTACCAGGAAGGTTCAAGAAGAACCTGGTTCAGTCTTACACTGGCAGGAAGGTTCAAGACTAACTCTTGAAGAACCTGGTTCAGTCTTACACTGGCAGGAAGGTTCAAGACTAACTCTTGAAGAACCTGGTTCAGTCTTACACTGGCAGGAAGGTTCAAGACTAACTCTTGAAGAACCTGGTTCAGTCTTACACTGCCAGGAAGGTTCAAGACTAACTCTTGAAGAACCTGGTTCAGTCTTACACTGGCAGGAAGGTTCAAGACTAACTCTTGAAGAACCTGGTTCAGTCTTACACTGGCAGGAAGGTTCAAGACTAACTCTTGAAGAACCTGGTTCAGTCTTACACTGCCAGGAAGGTTCAAGACTAACTCTTGAAGAACCTGGTTCAGTCTTACACTGGCAGGAAGGTTCAAGACTAACTCTTGAAGAACCTGGTTCAGTCTTACACTGCCAGGAAGGTTCAAGACTAACTCTTGAAGAACCTGGTTCAGTCTTACACTGCCAGGAAGGTTCAAGACTAACTCTTGAAGAACCTGGTTCAGTCTTACACTGCCAGGAAGGTTCAAGACTAACTCTTGAAGAACCTGGTTCAGTCTTACACTGCCAGGAAGGTTCAGTTTAACACTGCCGAAGGAAGGTTCAGTTTAACACTGCCGAAGGAAGGTTCAGTTTAACACTGCCGAAGGAAGGTTCAGTTTAACACTGCCGAAGGAAGGTTCAGTTTAACACTGCCCCAGGAAGGTTCAGTTTAACACTGCCCCAGGAAGGTTCAGTTTAACACTGCCCCAGGAAGGTTCAGTTTAACACTGCCCCAGGAAGGTTCAGTTTAACACTGCCCCAGGAAGGTTCAGTTTAACACTGCCCCAGGA
The DNA here is from genome assembly GCA_009830355.1 of Cherax destructor. Taxonomy (NCBI): domain Eukaryota; kingdom Metazoa; phylum Arthropoda; class Malacostraca; order Decapoda; family Parastacidae; genus Cherax; species Cherax destructor. Next base: position 32,238 of record WNWK01011363.1, read on the forward strand.
AGGTTCAGTTTAACACTGCCCCAGGAAGGTTCAGTTTAACACTGCCTCAGGAAGGTTCAGTTTAACACTGCCCCAGGAAGGTTCAGTTTAACACTGCCCCAGGAAGGTTCAGTTTAACACTGCCCCAGGAAAGTTCAGTTTAACACTGCCCCAGGAAGGTTCACTTTAGCACTCTTAACAAAAATCCCAAAACCATTAGCAAGAAAACTTAGAAATTTTGGAAACACATAGAAAAGTTCTCCTGGCGATAAAACCTTGAACGTGGATTTCCCTCAAAGTTTTCAGAACTTTTTTTGAAGGTCTTTTAGAAGAGCTCAGGTGGACTTTACCTGCGGTTTACCCGTGACTTGTTTCAGGAGTTGTACGGCTCCTGCGGCCTGACCAGTGTTATAACTGTAGTGTAAACACACCTCTAGCAAGACAGTGATGGAGTGAATGATGATGAAAGTTTTTCTTTTTCTGGCCATCCTGCCTTGGTGGGAATACGTCGATGTTAATTAAAAAAATAATATATATATACTATACTATATGTCGTGCCGATTAGGTAAAACTGGTCAATTAGCAAGAACTCATCTAAAATTAAGTCCTTTCTAAAATTTTCTCTTATAGGTTTAAAGATATATTTTTTTCATTTATGTTAATGTAAGAATTTATAATTTTGTACCAAGAGAAACTTTGAAAACCTACCTAACCTTATTACAACAAGCCCAATTTAATTTAGCCTAACCCAACTAAATATATTTTAGATACGTTAACATTAATTTAAAAATAAACAAACACAATGAAATATATTTTTTTCGTTATGTTCAGAATGATTTTGGCGAAATTATTGCATACACAAATTTTCACTTGTCTTATATTGCAAGGTGAGCGTTGCTATTTAAGCCAAAATCGCAAGTTTTACCTAATCGGCACGACATATATATATATATATATATATATATATATATATATATATATATATATATATATATATATACAATTGAAAAAAAAGACGGTCCAAACTACGGAAAACGAGTCACTAGGAGATGGAAAATCCTAGTTCGAGGCCTTTCGCATTAGCACACGTGCTTCTTCAGGAGCTGTGTGATGTTACAAGGGCTACAATAAGTAGGTTGAAGGGAAAATTGTCAGGGGTGGGAAGGTGGTGTGTCGGGCACCCAGCCCGGAGCAAGGCAGGTTCCCTGACTCGCACCTACAGTCAAGACCAACAAGGTTCACACACACACTACAGCGGAGAATACAACATAGCAAACAGTTGAGATGACTATCAAGGTGTGTAGTGGCGAGGATCAAGCAAATGTGTCAGCCGGAAGCTTCGTAATTAACTTAGTTTGTACAGCAGGTGAAATATGAGAAGAATGTATCACTAGTGTTGTTGATAATGGTATGAAATAACCACCAGTTGGGGTCTTTATTGATGAAACGTTTCTCCTACACAGCAGGCTTCTTCAGTCACATACACAGGCAGCAGCAGCAGCAGTAGTAGTGGAATAAAGATGATGTGATCAGTCCATCAATCTTGGCGAAAAAGTATTTGAGGTAATGAGTCCCTCGGCCAAGGCTGACGGACTGATTACCTCATCTTTTGTGTATATTTCTTTACATTATGTCCTTATATTGTACTGATAAAGCCAATGGTTGCCGAAACGTCTACAAATAAACATACCCAGACATTGTACATGTGTCTTAGTCTTCATCTAGTTGGTATTTTGTACCATATATACACACATGTACAGAGAGATGTGTATATATGATATTTTATACCATATACCATATATACACATGTACCGACACATTATGGAAACACTGCATAAGTCTGGTATATCCAGGGGTATTCTGCAGTGCTCTGGCCAGAGTAATATTCCATAGGACTGTAGAAATACTGAGTCTGAAATGTTCCAGGAAGTCTGGAAGTGCTCTGGGAATCTGGAAGATGCCAAGGTAGTCTTGGGAAGCCCCGAGGCAATATGGAAAAATGTTACCGTAATCTTAAAAAATTCCGGAGAGAATCTCGGAACTTGTGCTGAGATGTGGACAATGTCTTGGAGAGATGGAGTGGGAGTCTAGTAGATGAGGGTAGTACCAGAGATGGAGTGGGAGTCTAGTAGACGAGGGTAGTACCAGAGATGGAGTGGGAGTCTAGTAGACGAGGGTAGTACCAGAGAGATGGAGTGGGAGTCTAGTAGACGAGGGTAGTACCAGAGAGATGGAGTGGGAGTCTAGTAGACGAGGGTAGTACCAGAGAGATAGAGTGGGAGTCTAGCAGACGAGGGTAGTTCTGAGAGATAGAGTTGGAATCTAGCAGATGAGGGTAGTTCTGAGACATCCAGAGGCCTCAGTGAATGGGAGAGTGTTGGTACTTGGGGAAGAAGTTGATATTCTTGGGGTGAAATTTGACTCCAAACTGACCATGAAGAACCACGTTGTAAATCTTGCAAACAAGGCAGCCATGAAGCTTACAGCACTTCGACGTATCTTGCATCTGCTTGACAGTAGAGGTTGCAAGATTCTGTATGAAGCACAAGTATGCTCACACCTTAAGTATGCTCCACTTTCTTGGTTTGCCTGTCCCCCCCCCTTCCCCTCTCATCTGCGACTGGTTGACAGAGTAGAGAACAGAGCAAGACGTCTCCTCTCGCCTGGACTCATTCTGGATAGATCTGTCATTTCAGCAGAGCCTTCAACACAGGAGGGATGTGGGCGGCCTTACTGTTATGTACAAGGCCAACATTGTCAAAGTACCACACTTGGCTCCACTCCGAGGACAGCAAGAAACAAGCTTCTATACCACAAGACGGGCATCCAGCAGCAACTTCACTCTGGCTGTACCCTTCTCCAGAACATTACTGCATATGAGATCATTTATCCCCAGGATGACTCGAGTCTGGAACACATTCGTACACCATTATGATGTCAACGAGATAAAGTCAGTTGATCAAATGAAATTGCTGACCCACAGATGGCTCACAGCTGGCCCACAGCTGGCCCACAGATGACTCCAACTTCATCCTGTTCCCTACTTGTATGTTTCATAACAATAAAAATGCTTTCAAATGAGCTGATGTAGGTAACAGCTCTTAGCTTGTCAATAAAGTTAGGAATCCTTAACTTATAAATAGCTTGTCAATAAAGTTAGGAATCCTTAACTTAACCTTGTCAAACCCAGTGTAAGAGAGAGAGAGAGAGAGAGAGAGAGAGAGAGAGAGAGAGAGAGAGAGAGAGAGAGAGAGAGAGAAGAAATCCTACCTTCTCAACCTTCTTCCTCTTTTTCTAACTACCCTTTCATCATACACTCTGACCCCACTCCTTTTCTTCTAACCACCCCTGCCTCCCTCCCTCCCTACCCTCTGTGCCAACCCTCCTCTCCCTGCCTCCTTGCCTCCCTGTCTTCCTACCCTACCTACACTCCCCTCCCTGCCAACCCTCCCTGCCTCCCTGCCTGCCTAGCTACCTACCCTCCCCTCTCTGCCAAGCTTCGCCTCCCTGCCAACCTCCCTGTCTCTGCTCACCTACCTACCTGCCCTCCCCTGCCTGCCTGCAGTACAGTAGTGTGGGTGGACACCAACAGAAGGTGACAGCCACAGCAACTCAATTGAGGTCTATTCACATCCACGAAGACTTTCATGAGGTCTAGGGAGGGAGGGAAGGAAGGAAGGAAGGAAGGAAGGAAGGAAGGAAGGAAGGAAGGAAGGAAAGAAGGAAGGAAGGAGGGAAGGAAGGAAGGAAGGAAGGAAGGAAGGAAGGAAGGAAGGAAGGAAGGGGCACTGAGAGAGGAATGGCAGCATAAGAAACAGTTCAATAGATGACAATGTAAGTGTGGTGTCGTATACTGAAGGTGTGGTAATACTGTGTGGTAATACTGTGTGGTAATACTGTGTGGGAACACTTCTTCGCAAGTTATAGACCAAAGTCCTTTTGTCAGCCTGGCGTTTGTGTACACATGCTAGAATGACTGTGTTCGTGTACACATGCTAGAATGACTGTGTTCGTGTACACATGCTAGAATGACTTCGTTCGTGTGGACATGCTAGAATGACTTCGTTCGTGTGGACATGCTAGAATGATCAGCATGATTATTCACTATTGCATCTTGTTTAGCAGGTCTGGAGAGGAAGACACACACTGTGTACGACTGCCTAGCAAACGACCTCTCACAAGAATTATGTGAGCCATTTAACAGAAGGTAGCGAACAAGGAAGCTGACAAACGACAGGCAGCATTAAGCAGGTCAGGAGAGAGATGCAGGCTACAAGAGGCAGGTTACAAGAAGCAGGTCAGGTGAGAGAGGCAGGCTACAAGAGGCAGGTCAGGAGAGAGAGGCAGGCTACAAGAGGCAGGTTACAAGAAGAAGGTCAGGTGAGAGAGGCAGGCTACAAGAGGCAGGTCAGGAGAGAGATGCAGGCTACAAGAGGCAGGTTACAAGAAGCAGGTCAGGTGAGAGAGGCAGGCTACAAGAGGCAGGTCAGGAGAGAGAGGCAGGCTACAAGAGGCAGGTTACATGAAGCAGGTCAGGTGAGAGAGGCAGGCTACAAGAGGCAGGTCAGGAGAGAGAGGCAGGCCACAAAAGGCAGGTCAGGAGAGAGAGGCAGGCTACAAGAGGCAGGTTACATGAAGCAGGTCAGGTGAGAGATGCAGGCTACAAGAGGCAGGTTACATGAAGCAGGTCAGGTGAGAGAGGCAGGCTACAAGAGGCAGGTTACAAGAAGCAGGTCAGGTGAGAGAGGCAGGCTACAAGAGGCAGGTCAGGAGAGAGAGGCAGGCTACAAGAGGCAGGTTACAAGAAGCAGGTCAGGTGAGAGAGGCAGGCTACAAAAGGCAGGTTACATGAAGCAGGTCAGGAGAGTGATGCAGGCTACAAGAGGCAGGTTACAAGAAGCAGGTCAGGTGAGAGAGGCAGGCTAGAAGAAGCAGATCAGAAGAGAGAGAGAGAGGCAAACTACAAGAGACAGGTTACAAAAAACAGATCAGGTGAGAGAGGCAGGCTAGAAGAAGCAGACCAGAAGAGAGAGGGGCAGGCTACAAGAGGCAGGTTATAAAAAGGAGATCAGGTGAGAGAGGCAAGCTACAAAAGGCAGGTTAGGAGAGAGAGAGAGAGAGAGAGAGAGAGAGAGAGAGAGAGAGGCTGGCTACAAGAAGCAGGTCGGGAGACAGAGAGAGAGGCTGGCTACAAGAGGCAGGTCAGGAGAGAGAGAGAGCGAGAGGTCCTGATAAGAGATGACATTACACAAAACATGACCCGTCATATCACACACAATGTCTAAACATGAATGATATACAATACAGACAAGATAAAGAATTAGACATGCATGAAACATCTGGCTTTATCAATACTGATAAAGCCACTGGTTGTCGAAACGTCTACAAGACACCCAGATGATGCATACGTGTCTAATTCATCAATATTCCAAGATTCCAGCCAGGTAAACAAGCCATTACTCCAGGCTGTGTAAGCAAGTGTATTCACGTACAGGTACACAGAAATACACTTACACAAACTATCACATATAGCAACATATGTATGTGCAAATTACCTAGACCATAACCCAAAAAACGGTCAGTCAAATTGACTGACGTATTTCTACTGTGGTTCTTGTAATAGCTATGCCTTCCTTGGCACCCACTCGCGGGCAGGGTGGGTGCCATATATATATATATATATATATATATATATATATATATATATATATATATATATATATATATATATATATATACTATATATATATATACTATATATATATATACTATATATATATATACTATATATATATATACTATATATATATATACTATATATATATATAATATATATATATATATATAATATATATATATATAATATATATATATATATATATATATATATATATATATATATATATATATATATGGGGTCCACCTCTAGTGCAAATTGTGGGACCCATAGCCTCGGAGAAGTGGATAAAAGGCATCAAGGAAGAATATTTGGATTTCTTCCTGAAGCCGTTTGAATATTCCACTTCTCCTACCACCCATCCTATATACACACATACATACATATAAATGCTTTATTAATAGACAGAATACATTTATAAAACACACATTTATAAAAACACATTTATAAAACATACGTATATATATACGTATATATATACGTATATATATACGTATATATATACGTATATATATACGTATATATATATATATAGGTATATATATATATATAGGTATATATATATATATATATATATATATATACGTATATATATATATATACGTATATATATATATATACGTATATATATATATATACGTATATATATATATATATATATACGTATATATATACGTATATATATCTGTGAGTGAAAAACATTTTTAATTAGAAAAGTTACCTCTGAAGAAAACGCAATAAGTGAAGCCCCGCGTACCGTTTTCTAAATTAAAGGAGAGACTTCTCAGTATTGTGAGTCGTGGCACACTCCTCACTCTCTGCTGAACAAGGTATGTTCCTGTTGTTCAGCTGAACAATGATCATATAATCAAGGTAATTGTTGGAACAACATGCGTTGTAGAGATACCACAGACCTGGTCTTCCAGACCACAGACCTGGTCTTCCAGACCACAGACCTGGTCTTCCAGACCACAGACCTGGTCTTCCAGACCACAGACCTGGTCTTCCAGACCACAGAACTGGTCTTCCAGACCACAGAACTGGTCTTCCAGACCACAGAACTGGTCTTCCAGACCACAGACCTGGTCTTCCAGACCACAGACCTGGTCTTCCAGACCACAGACCTGGTCTTCCAGACCACAGACCTGGTCTTCCAGACCACAGAACTGGTCTTCCAGGCCACAGACCTGGTCTTCCAGACCACAGAACTGGTCTTCCAGACCACAGAACTGGTCTTCCAGGCCACAGACCTGGTCTTCCAGACCACAGAACTGGTCTTCCAGACCACAGAACTGGTCTTCCAGACCACGTCTTCAGGACCACAGAACTGGTCTTCCAGACCACAGAACTGGTCTTCCAGACCACGTCTTCAGGACCACAGAACTGGTCTTCCAGACCACAGAACTGGTTTTCCAGACCACGTCTTCAGGACCACAGACCTGGTCTTCAGGACCACAGACCCTGTACTTAAGAGAAGCCAAGCTAACTAGGATACGACACAAAAATAAACGCCAATTCCCAATGTTCCTTTTCAAGCCAAATCTTTCTTTTCTCTCTGTAAGCTAGTCCATCTTCCCCTCCCTCCCTCCCCTACCCACCTATAACCCCTTCCCCATCCTCTCAACCAGGACCTGGTAAATGTCATCCATTTCCTTCTAAGCATTATTTTTCCTGCCGTCATTGATCCAGTTCCCAGGCACCCTTATTCTCCCTGGCACCCTTACCCTCCGCCCTGACTCCTTGGCACCCTCCCTGGCACCCTGACACTCTCCCTGGGACCCCTGACACTCTCCCTGGCACCTCTGACACCCTCCCTGGCACCTCTGACACCCTCCCTGGCATCCCTGACACCCTCCCTGGCACCCCTAACACCCTCCCTGGCACCTCTGACACCCTCCCTAGCACCCTGACACTCTCCCTGGCAGGAAATGCTCTATATAGAGCGGGTCGATCATGTCTGTCACAGCTGCTGAATCATTATGACAGAATTACGGAGGCATTGGAAGACGACCAAAACGCAGATGTGATTTACACAGATTTTGCAAAGGCGTTTGACAAATGCGATCATGGAGTGATAGCGCACAAAATGAGGGCCATAGGCATTACGGGGAAGGTAGGCAGGAGGATTTCGGATTCCTAACACAGAGAACGCAAAAAAGTAGTAGTAAACAGAACAAAAACCAGCATCAGCGAGGTAAGAAGCTTGGTGCCCCAAGGCACTGTCCTGGCACCTCTGCTGTTTCTCATCCTCATAGCAGACATAGATACAAACCCGTCACAGTTTTGTATCATCATTTGCAGATGACACTAAAATAAGCATGAAAGTCACTACGGTAGAGGACACTGAAAAATTACAGGAAGACATAAGGAAATAATGCCAATGGTGACACTCTTTAAATCGCTAGTGCTCCAGTAAAACACCTAAATTACTGGGAACGCCTTCAAGTCTTGAACATGTACTCACTGGAGCGGAGGAGAGAGAGATACATGATAACATATACCTGGAAAGTACTCGAGGGCCTGGTCCCAAATCTGCACACTGCCATAACAACATACTGGAGTGAGAGATATGGGAGGAAGTGTAAAATAAACCCAGTGAGGAGCAGGGGTGCGGTGGGGACAATACGGGAGCACTGTATTAACATCCGGGGTCCCAGACTATTCAACATCTTACCACAAGATATCAGAAACACTGCTGGAACAATGTAGAAGCCTTCAAGAGGAAACTGAACAAGTATCTTCACCAGGTGCCAGATCAACCAGGCTGTGATGGATATGTGGGGCAGCGGACCTCAAGCAGCAACAGCCTGGTTGACCAGGCAAGCACCAGACGAGCCTGGTCCATGGCCGGGCTCCGAGAGTAGAGAAACTCTTCAAATGTATATCAAAGGTAAAAGTAACCAGGGCCTTTATAGTATGTCATTGATGTCAGCTATGGTCTGTACAAGTTGTATCACCGACTTGTACAAATATACATTATTATTATTATTATTATTATTATTATTATTATTGTCATTTAACTTCCCCCTCCCCCACTTTTTTCTTGAGGTTAACCAAGAGTATTTTTGTCTGTACTTACGCTATGAATTAAGGTTGTGGACACAAGGGATTTTGGGTCACTGCCAGAGAAGCACAACTCTGAAGCAAGAAGACAGAATGTAACAGGTGGACAGTGACTGAGTGAGTGTGCTTGGGGGAGTGAGTGTGCTTGGGAAAGTTAGTGAGTTAACTGGGACCACTAACTAATCTCTCTCTCTAGTCACGATCTCACTTAGCTGATTGCTCCCCCCTCCTCCCCTCCCCTTCCCTCGCAATTTTGACCCACCCCTCTCTACCCCTTCATGTCCCTTACAGGCAGTCTTCCCCCTCTTCAGTGTTGCCCCCACCTCCACCCCCACCACCACAGTAATAAACGAATGAAAGTCAATCCTATTTTTGGAACAATATAAATAATACTCTAGCTGGAACAACACTGTTGTTCCACCAGCACCACCACAACATTGTCCCACTAACACCACCACAACATTGTCCCACTAACACCACCACAACATTGTCCCACTAACACCACCACAACATTGTCCCACTAACACCACCACAATATTGTCCCACTAACACCACCACAACATTGTCCCACTAACACCACCACAACATTGTCCCACTAACACCACCACAATATTGTCCCACTAACACCACCACAACATTGTCCCACTAACACCACCACAACATTGTCCCACTAACACCACCACAATATTGTCCCACTAACACCACCACAACATTGTCCCACTAACCCCAGCACAACATTGTCCCACTAACACCACCACAATATTGTCCCCAGCAGATCAATACATCTCAGCCTGGCCTGGGTCTCACATCGTAGAACCAGACTCATACATTACCCTTGATCTACTACCAAGTACATCTCTCTCCCCTCCCCCCCACTACCAGTGAGTCCCTACCAGCCGCCATCACCGGGAGGAACGGGGGGGAACGGAGGGAACGGAGGAACGGGCGGATAGAAGGAACGGGTGTATAAACACACACACGTTACCTCCACTTTAAGAGCCAACACGTTAATAAAACAATTAACTGAAACGGGCAACAACCAAACGTTGAAAAATTATGTACCGCTCTTGTAGGTAACCTCTCTCTCTCTCTCTCTCTCTCTCTCTTGTAACGTGTAGAAAACAGGTTTTACACATTTTTTCTATTCGTGCCGTCAGATCGACTGCCAGGTTCGCTTACTGACTCCCTGATCAAACAGACTGTTACTGCTAGCGCCCAGCAGACCTACATCACAGCCTGGTTGATCAGGAGCTTGTAGACCGTGATGCAGTTCAATCCTGACAACATATTCGCTTCTGCCGACAGTGTTTCTGATGTCTGCTGGTGGTATGTTGAGGAGTCTTGGTCCACTCAGAGTCAAACCCAGTGAAGTGGCCCAAATAAGAGAACATTATATCAGCAGCAGTAAGGAGGGCGGTGTGTGTGTGTGTGTGTGTGTGTGTGTGTGTGTGTGATCTTGGTAACAATCAGATGGTTGTCACTCCACACTCAGGTAATGATGGTGACCCAGTTTACCTCCCTAAGTCTACCATCCATCAACCCATAACCCAGTTAGTCCACCGCTCAACCAGTCAGTCAGTCCACCAGTCAGTCAGTCCACCAGTCAGTCAGTCAGTCCACCAGTCAGTCAGTCCACCAGTCAGTCAGTCCACCAGTCAGTCAGTCCACCAGTCAGTCAGTCAGTCCACCAGTCAGTCAGTCAGTCCACCAGTCAGTCAGTCCACCAGTCAGTCAGTCAGCCAGTCAGTCCACCAGTCAGTCAGTCCACCAGTCAGTCAGTCAGTCCACCAGTCAGTCAGTCAGTGCACCAGTCAGTCAGTTATATATTTTTATCTATTTTTCCTTGAGATATATTTACAAAACCCCTCTCCCTCTCCCCTCCCTTCAAGGTCTCTCCCCCTCCCCCTTCCTTCAAGGTCCACCCCCTCCCCCTAGCTGTGTGTGTCACAGCACCTAGCTGTGCTACCCAGCACTCACTCACAGGTGCTGGGGTGGCTCCGGAGCTGTGGTTCGACCCCCGCCAAGCACAGTTAGTCAAACACACGACAGCCGACTGACAGGACAACTTTAAATTCCAGAGAGGTGAAAATCTCTACATTTCTGCAGGTGATCTCAACCTTTAACGCCTTTCTTCTTTCTTCACACACACACACACACACACACACACACACACACACACACACATATATATATATATATATATATATATATATATATATATATATATACACATATATATGCGCAAAACAACCACGGGGGGAGTTGAATGATAGCTCTAGGCCTTTCGTTTTGCAATCAACACATTATCAGGAGCTTGCAATGTTGCAAAAAAGAGGTGGAGGTCCAAGCAGATACGATATCAGAAAGTATTTTTTTAGCCTCAGGGGGTGGTGGGGAAAAGGCGACTTCAATACACAGTTTCTGGAGTGAATACGGTGGACAGCACACGTCTGGCATCCAGGGGAAACACCTGGCAGGTTTCCACCGGTGCTTCAGTTACGTGATTAGCAAGGCGGAACACTTTACGGGCTTCCACGAGGCTTCCACGAGGCTTCCAAGCGCTGCGGGATCATGGTGATGGGGAAATGGAGGGGTGGGAAACCTTACCAAGCTTCCATGGGTAGGGTTTCCACGAAAAAGGAAGCCTTCAGGATCATGGTACTACCTACCTTCAAGCCAGGTACTACCTACCTTCAAGCCAGGTACTACCTACTTTCAAGCCAGGTACTACCTACCTTCAAGCCAGGTACTACTTACCTTCAAGCCAGGTACTACCTACCTTCAAGCCAGGTACTACCTACCTTCAAGCCAGGTACTACTTACCTTCAAGCTAGGTACTACTTACCTTCAAGCCAGGTACTACTTACCTTCAAGCTAGGTACTACCTACCTTCAAGCCAGGTACTACCTACCTTCAAGCCAGGTACTACCTACCTTCAAGCCAGGTACTACTTACCTTCAAGCCAGGTACTACTTACCTTTAAGCAGGTACTATCCACCTTCAAGCCAGGTACTATCCACCTTTAAGCCAGGTACAATCTACCTTTAAGCCAGGTACTATCTACCTTCAAGCCAGGTACTATCTACCTTCAAGCCAGGTACTAGCCACCTTTAAGCCAGGTACTACCTACCAGGATTTCTACCTTCCTTCCTGTTCTAATGGCTTAACATACGGGTTAACGCGGTTAATAAGGCTTATTTCTTGGTTAGCAATGATAATAGGTAGGGCGAACATTTTTATTAGTGGGTTTGAAAAGGACCTGCCAAGTATGGGCCAGTAGACCTCCTGCAGTGCTCCTCCTTTCTCAACTGGGAATCATTCTGGATGTAAATAACCTGGAACCATTCCAGGGAAGAATTCTGCAACGTTCTGGTAAAACCTGTAGCAGGTCCTGCCTTTACAGGTCCGCCAGGTAAGGAATCCAGTGGGCGACACTCACAGGATTTTACGCTATGGTTACCGGAAATCCTCTCACAGGAGTGGCTGAAGAGAAGTGGTGGTGCTTGATTGGGGAGGTCTGGGGGAGTGGTAGGTGGTTGTAGTGGGTATTAGTGGTGGTGGTGGTAGTGGGTATTAGTGGTGGTGGTGGTAGTGGGTATTAGTGGTGGTGGTATGTTGTTGTGGTGGTTGTAGTGGGTATTAGTGGTGGTGGTGGTAGTGGGTATTAGTGGTGGTGGTGGTAGTGGGTATTAGTGGTGGTGGTATGTTGTTGTGGTGGTGATGGTGGTGGTGGTAGGGGATAGTAGTGGTGGTGGTATGTTGCTGTGGTGGTAGGTAATGGTAGTTGTGGTAATAGTTGGTGTGAGGGGTCATGGGGAGGGGTGACGAACCACTAACTCACACACTAAGGTCAGTAAGGTCCCGCACTAGGGCCAATAAGATCACACACTAACGTCATATGCTAATTATCTAATTATAAGAGCAGCGATGGTAACAATTATAATAATTCTCAATAACTGAGCAGTCTTAAGGTGAAGCCAGAGAGAGAGAGCTTCGTGAGCATGTCGACCTCCTTCACCCTCTCTCTCCGTTCCACTCACGGCA